>CAIGRH010222448.1:0-14672 GCA_903798295.1 Fraxinus nigra | reverse complement strand
ATTTTTGAAATTTAGAACCTCAACTCTTAGTTTTGAAATGGTGTATACTAAAAACCTGATTTATGTATTGTTCCCATTTATATTGTTCTAATGGGATGGAGCTTAACTTCACAGATAATTGATACAACTTTAATTGACTTGATGCCTTTCAAATCTCATTTTTTAATGTAACTGAAATTGATCCAAATTGAAATGATATTAAACTTTTTTTTAAAAAAAATTGTTCAAATTCAACGAAAAAAGTCCTAACAATTGGGTCCATAAAAAAATTGTCCAACAAAAGAATAACTTGGTCCAACTTGAATTGGACTCAAGTCCAAACCAATCAACCTTAGTTTGGATTGGGTTAGGTTTCAACCGTGAATGCGTTTTTTCGGTTTGAATAATTGTCAAACCGAACACATTGTGTTGGATTTGGATCGGACTCAAAATCAATCAAACACAACCCACGTCCAACCCTAATTTATATATACGCTCTCTCTTTCATAAATGATAAAACTTAAATCTCCTTTCAAGACTTGAAAAATATATAAACGGTTCGACTGCCCACTCTCACGAAAATAAAAATGCGACAAAATCCTCCCTTCATTTTTTTTTCCTTTCTTCAATATGCTATATCAAAGACAGGTATTATTTTTCTTTTTACTTTGGTCTCCAAATAAGCTAACTTACCATAAGCTGAAATTGAAAACCACCCCCCAAGTTGTGAATTGTCCTTTTATGCTGAAAAAGACAAATCGGTACAAAACCAAGACATTTTCCCAAATATGCATATTTGGCATTATGAGGGGCAAGTTAGAGACTTCACTTGCAGAACCCATTAGTAACTACCCACTTTTAGGCTTTGGAGTGGGATTTTGTACATTACAAGAAGGGGAGTTTTGATTTCTTCTTTTTGGAACACAAAGAGTACATACATCATTTCTTCCTTGTCTCCGTCTCGACGTATCTATGCTTAAAGATTTCTTTTCCCTTTTATCTTGATTCACTTTCTTGAAAGAATAATCCAATATACATCAATGGGTCGATTAAAAAATTATAAAATAAAGGCAAAATCGATCCTTATAAATTGATCAAATATTGATTTTAATCATATATTTCGTAAAATTCATAAGTACGATAAAACTCATCTGCTCAATTATTAAAGAATTCTGCTATTCAATGTACATCTTAGTTGTCGTTCAATGATGTGTAAATATCAACGTCATTAATTGTTTTAAGTATTGTTAAAATCAATGACAAAAATGTTAGCCACCACACACAAAATCAACTAAATTGTGCTTGTAGCTTCATTCCTTTTTAAAAGAAAAAAAATTAGCAATTAAAAATGAAACCCCAAATAGGCTCTTTAACCACTTTTCCCATTTTTCTTGATTCTTCTTCTCGATTTTCTTGAACAAACAACTTGATGTCACATAAGTGAATCAATTTGATAACCCTATTCTTTACGGAAATTACTTATATTGGCACGACCTTAGCTCAAAAGTAAAAAAATAAAAAAATAAAAAAAATGGTGGGAATATATATATATATTTTGAAAAATGTGTGGCTAAAAAGAAAAAATAATTTTATAAAAAAATTATGTATAATATTATTTTATTAAAAAATATATAATTAATAAGAGAATAGAGAAAAAATAAATTATAATTTTAACGGGATGGAACGAGTCGCCTCTTTCTCTGTAGCGACAAACCCTTAGGGTTCTTTGAACGATCAATACGCCGTCACACGTATATATATAACTCATAAGCTCATCTCTCGTCACTCTCCTTTATAAACCCTCAAACCCCTCACCACTACCCGGCTCTACTTTTATAATTTTTAATCAGAACACACTTCCTTCGCTATTTTCTTGAAATTCAATGTGAATAAAGAAGGCCTACAGTTTCTTATTTTATGCCGAAAGAAAGTGAAATTTTAGGGCATAATCATGGTGTTTGTTAGTTTCACATAAAAAATGGAATTTCTTGAAGCTTAATTGTCAAAGAATTGGTTTTTATGAGCTCAAAGCTTTGATTTTCAGGTTGTACATGCAGGTTTTGACTTTTGTAGGTTTAGTTTTTAGAATAAAAGCTGTATTCTTGAGAGCTTTCTAAGGCTTTTAGGGTTTGTGCGTTTTGGTGGGATTAGTTTAAATATCCTCGGTGGAAGGAGGATTTAGGCGTTGTGTAAGAAATGATATCTGAACTTGATCGGATACCAATGCTCAGAAACAATGAAAATTCCTTTGGTGATGATTTGGAGAAGGAGATTGGTTTCTTGCTTCGTGAACAGCGGCACCAAGATGTTGATGCACGTGAAAGGGAACTGAATATGTATAGGAGTGGATCGGCTCCACCTACTGTCGAGGGTTCGTTGAAGGCAATCGATGGGTTGTATAAACACGGTGATGGTGGTGGTGGCAGCAGCAGCGGTGGAATGGCCTTCCCTGAAATTGCTAGGAATAAGAGTGGTAATGGGTTCATGACAGATGAGGAACTTAGGTCGGATCCGGCATATTCATCTTACTATTACTCAAATGTCAATCTGAACCCAAGGCTGCCGCCACCTCTGTTATCCAAGGAGGATTGGCGGTCTGCCCAGAGGTTACAAGGAGGGAGTTCTGCAATTGGGGATGGAAGGAAGGTTAATAGGAGTGATAGTAGTAGTGGAGGGAGGCAGTTCACAATGCCACCAGGGTTCAATTCAAAGAAGCCAGAGAGCGAAAATGAGATGGATAAAGCCAAGGGTACTGTGGAGTGGGGTGGTGATGGACTGATTGGTTTGCCTGGATTAGGACTAGGTGGTAAACAGAAGAGCCTTGCTGAAATATTTCAGGTGAATGCTTGCATAAATTTTGTCTATCATATAGGTTTGTTTAACCCTTTACCTTGAGTTATTATTTATTTATTTATTTATCTTCTCTGAGACTGAAACGTTTTTGTTGCTAAAGTCTATTTTCCTTTTCTACGTTACAGTTTCATATTAACAATTTTTTAGTTGGAGTGTTATGTTTTGATCTTTGGCATTGTTTTGCATTTTTTACCTGAACGTTGAAGTTTATGTTCCTATTGAGAAATAATCTGTTTTACGCATGTTCTGGAAGATTATTAACAAATTTGGTAGTACCTTTTCTGTGCAGTGTTACAATTATTAAACTTGACAATAACACTTGTCTGCCTGTCAATTTATAGTTTTTGCCTATGGATTGGATAATTTTTTGTGACTAAACATCACAAACTGTGTTACACTCGTAGGTTGTCTCAAATATTTCTTTAGGTTAAGAATTTATTCTCTATTTTAATAATTTTATATAGTTTTTCATTGTAGTATAGGAAGTGTAAAATTTAGACTTGAGTCCCCTGCTGAGTGGGCAGAAAAATATCTGCTCTTTGTTGCCAAGTAAAGCTCTAGATCTTGCAATGTTTTACTTTGCTATTAACTTATATCTTACCTATGGACTTGAGCATGATTATTCTATTGGCATACAAAACATATAAATCCATTTTGAACTCATCTCTCCGCTCAATTTCCAAGATACTCTACATTTATTTATTTATTTTTTTGTTTTGCGAAATCTGATAGTTTGCATACTCCTAGTTAGGTGCTGATTCATAGTTTAACCGTATACTTCTGTTGAAAACAATCTTGGTATTTAATGATTTTGCTCTTAGGAAATTTGTTAGATTTGCATACGCTCATCTTATTGTTTCCCACTTTCAATTTGTAAGCGATGGGAACATTCATGTTAGTCTCATGTTTGTCAATGCTTGTTGAACATGAAATTGTACAAAAGTTTTGTGTGTCTAATGGGGATCTATTGTGAGTGATGTAATAAGAGTAGATAGGTCAAGTTCTGTAGCTAAGGAATAATTTTCTTCATAAAGGTTGTAATGGGGTTTACTTCAACCTTCGTTTCATGCATATGAAAAGGTCCAGGTAATGAAAGGTGAAGCTCCTTTTAATTTCAACCAGTAGTCTTTTTGATAGCTTATTGCTCAGAAATTACTTGTAAAGACTTATTAAATGGGCAGAGCTCTCCTTAAAATTCCTGGCTTCTAGCTGTGTCCTCAACCCTTTTGCACTTTCTGCTATTATTTCTCTATGAGGCCCATAAATTCTTTTCAGTTGCTGTTCCTTTTCAAAATTTTCAACTTGGGTGAACCACAAGTCCATTGTAATTTCTATGTAGTACTTCAGTCAATTGGTTGAAATGAGTGTATAGTTAAAACTTGCTCCATTTTACAATTTTTGAATCAATGTATAGTTCTCATTTGCCTCTTCCTATATCGGGGAGAGATATACGTTATGGTTTTTCTGTTTATAATACTGAAAAGATAGCAATTTTATGCATCAATTTATACACATCCTAAGAATTTATGTACTGTTCTTTGAAAATATTAATGTGCATTCTGTTATTGTTTGTGTTGTACAATATCATGTGCATTGTTTATAAATATATACTTCCTGTTTTCACTAATGATAAATGTGTCATGTGATTAGCCTTGGGTGATCTATTTCTGACTCCATCAATCCAAATCTAAGCTTAAACATCAAGACTATGATCTTCCTTGGTTTAAGTTGTTAAGAAAGTGTTATGTAATCTACCTAAGGCTTGCATGCGATACATCGTAGGATGATATTTTTTTGAACTCAGTTAATAATTCTGCAGTTAGGTCTTCCTGGAGTCATTTATATGCATCCTTCTCATTTTTGAGTTACCACATTCTTTTATGTGATCTATATTATCTCTACAATAGACTCCTATTGAGTTAAAAGAAATAAAAATAGTACTGATTACCTTAGTTTTCGGCTGTAATGTAATTTGGCGTATGTTCTGCCCTTCCTTCCTAATCATGTCATAGTCATGGAAAGTCATAATTTTCGTATTTGTTTTGAACTCCTCCTTTCCCTTTTCGAAGACATATTTCTTTCGCTGCATTCTTTGTTGATCTTAGTTCTTGATATCTGTGCAGGATGACTTGAACCGTGCAACTCCCATACCTAGACACCCTTCTCGCCCCGCAAGCCGTAATACATTTGATGAGAATGCTGATACCTTCGCTTTATCTGAATCTAAGCTTCCTCACATCCGTCAAGATTTGACAGCTTCAGACTCATTGCGCTCTACTTCAAATATTCAGAGCTCATCTGCATATTCTTATGCTGCTGCTTTGGGTGCTTCCTTGTCTAGAAGCTCTACACCTGATCCACAGCACATTGCAAGGGTTCCTAGTCCTTGCCTTGCCCCTATTGGAGGAGGCAGGGTAGGCAATTCAGAAAAGAGAAGCATTAACAGTCCCAATTCATTTAATGTCATATCTTCCCACCCAAATGGGTCTGTAGATCTGGTAGCTGCTTTGTCAGGCATGAACCTTTCAAATGCTGTGCTAGATGATGACAATCATTTGCCTTCTCGGATTGAACAAGATTTTGATGACCAAAAAAATTACCCCTTCAGTCTGCCAGGAGGGCAGAATAACACGAATCAGCATGCATTCCCGAAGAAATCTGAAACTGGGCAGTTCAATATGACTTCTGTACCTCAGTCAACAAAAATAATGCCTTCTAACCCTGGTTTATGCAATGGTGGTGAGTTGGATATCAGCAACTCATCTTTCCAAGCTGAGCTATACAGAACTGGTGTTTCTTCTAATAATTCATACCTGAAAGGGTCTTCTACATCAGCTGTTAATGGTGGTGTTGGCAGCGGCCTAGCCTCTCAATATCAGCATTTGGATAGCCCAAATTTATCTTATTTAAGTTATGGTTTAAGTGGCTATCCCATGAGTCCAATAGCAAACCAACTTGGCAACTCTAATTTGCCACCTCTATTTGAGAATGCTGCTGCTGCATCTGCCATGGCTGTACCTGGGATGGACTCAAGGATGCTGGGGGGATCAAATCTTGGCACTGCTAACTCTGAAGAGAACCTCAGCCGAATGGGAAATCAGATGGCTGGTAGTGTGCTGCAGGCACCTTTCATTGATCCAGTGTATCTTCAGTACTTGAGGACAGCCGAGTATGCTGCAGCTCTTAGTGACCCTTCCGCAGATAGAAGCTACACGGGTAATTCATACATGGACTTGCTTCAGAAAGCTTATCTTGGCACCCTATTATCGCCACAAAAGTCACAATATGGTGTTCCATTGGTTGGAAAGACCGGTGGTTCTAGTCCTCATGGGTACTATAGTAATCCTGCATTTGGCATTGGGTTGTCGTATCCCGGAACTCCCCCTGTTATTCCAAGTTCTCCTGTAGGACCTGGTAGTCCTATGCGACATGGAGATTTCAACATGAGATTCCCTGGTGGAGTGAGAAATGTGGCTGGGGGTATGATGGGAACCTGGCACTTGGACAACTTGGAGAACAGATTTGCTTCCTCTTTGCTGGAGGAATTTAAGAGCAATAAAACCAAATGTTTTGAACTTTCTGAGATTTCGGGTCATGTTGTTGAATTTAGGTACGTTTTTCTCAAGAATGGTCTTTTCACCTTATGATTGCTGAAACCTAATATTTTCTAACCTTTACACGTCTGTTATCAGTGCTGATCAGTATGGAAGCCGATTCATACAGCAAAAACTTGAAACGGCCACACCACAGGAGAAGGACATGGTTTTCCAGGAAATTTCTCCTCAAGCTCTTACTCTGATGACTGATGTGTTTGGTAATTATGTAATCCAGAAGGTACCAGCATTTCTTCCCTTTATTAGTTGATACTTACAATTGTCGACATTTATACGCACAGATAAGCTCTTAGCCATTTTAGACTCCATTGTTTTGTTTGTTGGTACTAATTTTATTTCTTCCCAGTTTTTCGAACATGGAATGGCAGCCCAGAGGAGAGAATTAGGTGGCAAGCTTTTGGGGCATGTGCTTACACTCAGCCTTCAAATGTATGGTTGTCGGGTGATACAGAAGGTAACATCAGATTTACATCTTATACGACTTTTCTGTTTTCTGTATTAGATCATACTTCCTCCTTGTGACATGTTATTTCTCCAGAGGACCTATTTCATTTATTTCCGTTGATACTTTTGGAATTTGAATCGTATACTTATTATAATAAACCTCTATAGTGAACAGAAGTTCTGATTTCATGGATATCTAATTCATAAATCCTTTGAAAACTTAGGCTGTTGAAGTTGTTGATGTGGATCAGAAGATCAAAATGGTGGAAGAGCTTGATGGACATGTCATGCGTTGTGTGCGTGATCAAAATGGTAACCATGTCATCCAAAAATGCATCGAATGCATTCCAGAGCAGCACATACAGTTTATTGTCTCGACATTTTTTGACCAAGTTGTCTCTCTTTCTACTCATCCATATGGATGTCGTGTGATGCAGGTTACATAACATCTTACTATACTTTAGCTTTTTACATATTTTATTTTGCTCTTTTAAAAAAATAAAAATAAAAATAAAAATTGATAGTGATGTTTTATTTTTCACAGAGAGTATTGGAGCACTGTCAGGATTCAATAACCCAGTGTAAAGTGATGGAAGAGATTCTAGGGTCCGTAAGCATGTTGGCACAGGATCAGTATGGCAATTATGTTATTCAGGTTTGCAAATTTTTTGAGGATATTAGTTTATCGGCATAAATATTGTTTGCATGTTGGCATTGTGTCTGCATTGCAGAGTTTTGTTTAGAAATATTTGAAGTTGCATATGCTGTATCAAAAGTTTTGTTAAGGTTAAAGATGTACAGATTTCTCATGCTCATTTCATTAGCAACATAGAGTTTGCTCACATCCATTTCAGTGCCTTTTTTCCCTATTACATAAACTCTCCTGCTTGTTCCATGGAGAAAGCAGTTGTTTCATTTTTCTTTAAGTAATGCTATTCATCATTAATATAATCGTCAATGGTTTAGGTAGCAGTCAGCCCTTGATTTACTGTCCAGTGGGGTTATGGTACATTTTGACGCACTCGATAATGAATCAGGGCCCAATGCCACCTCAACCGATGATCGCTATGGATGATGAATAGCATTATTCTTTTTCTTTCTTTGGAATTGGTGTGCTCAACATTTTCTAAGTCTCTATCTTGCCGGTTATCTGCTTATAGGTCAATACAAATTTGTCACACCAAGCGATAAACCTTCCACGCCTGTTCCCAAAACCAAATATGAATGCACGAAACTGAAGTAGATGATAGTTGCTTCAAGATTGTTTTAGATGCTTGTTTAATTAAGTATACTTCATAGAAGTAGTTCTAATAAACTGGAGTTTGCAGCACTTCTGGAGATGCAACTGCCTAGTTTTGATGATATATTATCAGTCAGTCTTTTAATGTGATAATGGCTTGTGTGCTAAACTGAAAAACCGTGCCTTTTTTTTGGTGAATTAAATTGTGGGTTCTGCATCCAGCTACTTGATCAGTCATATTTCTACATTAGAGCTTAATATGAAATTAATAGGTTCTTATTCGGTCCAGGCAAAGCTTTCAATAATTATTGTTCATTTTCTTGTTATATAGCATGTGCTAGAGCATGGAAAGCCATGCGAGAGATCTACTATAATCAAGGAATTGGCTGGGAAGATAGTTCAAATGAGCCAGCAGAAGTTTGCTTCAAATGTTGTTGAGAAATGTTTAGCTTTTGGTGATCCTGATGAGCGCCAACTCCTGATGAATGAGATGCTTGGATCAACTGATGAAAATGAGCCTCTTCAGGTTTGATATGTGGCTATTTTAATTATAATTGTTGCATATATAAAGAATTTCCTCATGAACCTACACTTTACCCGTGCTCTTGGTGAAGAAGTTAGAGCAATAAATAAGACTCTTAATAGCCTGACATTATTCTTATTGGAAGCTCTTGATGCTGTGTTGGTAATACTGTACTTCCATTGCATGTAGTGATCTCTTTACTTCATGACATCCTTGTGTTGTGGCTCTCAATTTCTGTGCATTTGCTTCTGAGTTAGCTAGGTCTGTAATAATTGGTTGGTATATCTTTCAACTCCATTTCTTTTTTCTCAATTTAGATTAGTGTTGTCCCAATCATTATTTTAAATAGCACGTCACACTTCTTTCAACTTCCATCAATACTACTTCTTTCTCAATTTTGAAGTCTTCATTAAGCACTTTGAAGCTTGTCTTGATTGCCATTTGTCAAAGGTTACGTTTCAACTTTTTTAGGCACACAACCTTGTGGCATCAGACAGGGTGGTGAGGAATGTGCTCTTTTGTTTTGGCCTTAGTTTTTTGTGATGGTATTTTTCGGAGATTAGAATTATTTTAAGGTTAACCTTGAGGGGTTGCTCAATTGGTTAAGTTTTGGGTTTGCTCCTCAATGGTCACCCATTCGAGTCCCCTCATGGTCACTGAGGTGAGTATCTGACCGTAAGCTTCAGGCCACATGAGATTAGTCGAGGTGCGTGCAAGCTGTCCCGACATTCACAGTTATTAAAAAAAAAGATTATTTTAAGGGTCTCTTGAGCTATATTAAAGACAACCTAACCCTAAAAACAAGTAAGAACGTTGGAGGAGGGATGAGGAGAGAAAGTCAAGCAAGCATGCCCTAGCCTCCTAAAACTGAAACTTGATAAGCTTTTCTCCGAAGTGAAGTTGCAATTTTCCAATGACAGACAACTGTAGGTAACAAGACCCAAGGAACCGAACTTTCCTTTTTTTTCTTTTTTCCTCTGTATTTATGATTTAAGGGAAAGTGATAGACACCATTGCCATTGCAAGTGGATGATAACTGATAAGGAAGAAAAAACAATGGCAAGAAGCTATCTCGAAGAGGAGGACAATATGGGAAGACACCATTTCAAGTGGACACTGAGGAAAAAGGATAGTAACTGATGGTAACAAGAAGGATCATAAGGAAATCAAGTATATTGATGGTTTTCTGGAATAATTTTAGGCTTTTTCTAGTTTTAGCCGTGGTTTATCAATTTTATTAAGTTGTTGTGTGATTATTTTGATGGTTTGTTATTTGATACCAAATTGATCTATTTTTTTTACTAGTTAGATTTCTAATTTTTTTTAACTTCTTTTTATAACAAGTTTTCAATATGGTTAATAGTTTTTTACGAGGAATTGTTTAATTGGTTCTTGTTGAAGGTTACACCTCAGTATCCAATTAAGCGTTTTTGAATATTGGTCCAATTGATTATGGTCTTCTATGAGACCAAATGGTGATGAGAAAGTATTTCGATCTACCTATGAAGTACGTGAATCTTGACTCTATAGAGTGCAAAAAAGTTTGCAAGGTGTAACATTATTGATTGGAATTTGGTGGAAGAAAATTGAGAATGTTAATTTGAATCAGAGAAATATTGGAAGATCTGAGGTTCCTTATTCTGTACTATTTATCTCTTTTGGCCACTGTAGGGTTTATCAAATTATTAAATATCTTGACTTGAAAACCTATAATTTTTATCTGTGCAATCAGACTTGTATTTTTACATTATAATTTTTATACATCCAGGCTATGATGAAGGATCAATTTGCGAATTACGTTGTTCAAAAAGTACTTGAAACTTGTAGTGACCAAGAACGTGAACTGATACTGTCTAGAATAAAAGTTCATCTGAATGCATTGAAGAAATACACATATGGGAAACACATCGTAGCTCGTGTAGAGAAACTTGTTGCTGCTGGGGGTATGATCTTCTTTCCTTTACTTGTGCATACATATCGATTGCCTTTCAAGAGGAATTCATATATTTGAGCTTCCAAGGAAATTTTCATGACAAGTGTACTTGGTGCGGATGTTTGGTTAAAGCTTAAAAATGTCTACTTATATGAAATAACTTGTTTTAAACTAAATGATTTGTTTAACTGGTTAGAGCTTGGAAATATGCACGTTACTTTTGACTGTAAGGTAACTTTCAAAATATGTAACCGCTTTACTTAAAAGTAAGACATACAAGTGCGAAAACTAAAAGTTACATGAGTAACTTTTACTTTGAAGTTTGGCCAAATACGCTGTGAATCTTTCCTCATCAACCGTAGGATTAATCGTGGTGGTTTATGGCATAAAGTACTTTTTACTGTACTTGTCAATTTCTATGTATAGACGTCAGAAAGATGTTAAGGATTGGAAATGAACTGGGTGTAATTTATGTTTGATATGTAGTATTGGACAAGACTCAACACATAGTAAACAAGATTTTATCTTCATCCTTAATACTCCTACCGTTTTATCTTCCCTGTCAAACATGTCACCATAACATGTTATTTCAATTTTTTGCAGAAAGGAGAATTGCTCAATCCCTTCACTCCGCTTAGATGCCTTAGGAAAAAGGTTGTACAGCTAACCGAGGCTAGTTTGAGCTACCTCGCTTCCTTCTATTTCTGCTGGGCATTGTGCTCTGGCCAATACCTTATCTGCGAGGAAGACATTAGAGGATTTCAAATAATAAACTTGTTGCCCGTACTTATTAAAAACTGTACATTGTGTAGTTTATGTTTATACATAGATTCTAGTAAGCTGAGGCTCGGAGGTTAAATGTTCCTGATGCCCGTGCAGTTTTATGATGACAATACAAGTTCCAAGGTTGTAAAATGACAAGAGGGAAGGTAGTTTACATTGCGACGTGACTGTACAAATTATTGGTTTTATCGGTGAGGCCAGGATAATAACGCGTAATGTATCTGAATGTTCTATTATATAGCCAAGTACGCATTGGGTTCTTTTAGTCCATGATTTAACCTGGAATTTCATTATGGATGGAATTAGGGACCATTTCAGGGTCAAACATGATCCAGTTTTGGTTTTTGGACGTAGAATTCACCTGTTGTCTTGTTTGGCGGGTTTTTATTTTTCATTTTTATGGATAAAAAATGAGAAACAAATGAAGGTGCAGATTTTTATTTTTCAAAAAATTTCTCAAATAAGTCTACGTAGAACTGTGATTTTAGAGGAATTTATTCGTTATTTATTTATTTTTTGGACATTTGTGAAATCTACAATGGGGGGGCCATGTTAATTTTTTTTAAATGCATGTGGGGCCCCCCTTTGTGAGGGGCCTGTAGAGACCCTGTGGCATTTTCCTTTGTGAAATAATGATGCCTCTGAATTGGTCAGTTCGTTAAATGGTGGTTATATAAAGTAAGAGTTATACTAGAAGTACCTAATATTTTATCTAATGGGCGTTCGAATTGGCAAGTGGCGGCCCCCTATTGGAGGGGCGCCTGGGAAGCCGTCATTTGTCAATTCGAGCACCGGTTAGATAAAAAATTGTGTAGAAGTAGAATTTTTCATAAAGTAATAGGAACGAAATTTAAATTTTCTCTTCATTGATATTATCATCTAGAAATGGACAATTCCTGGCAAAGATATCTTCTCGTTACAAAATAATTCAATAAATATTCTCCAAGTCCGAAAAGGAAAATTTATCATGAATATCAACCTTTAACGCAAAATTTAGTGTTGAAACTGAGTCGAGTTTAGACGTTGTGTTGTTGGTACTAAAATAATTGATCAAAGCGATATGTTGGTCTCTGTCTGTCTATGCAATCAACTTCAAAATTATTTAAAAGAGTTCTGCAATTTATTTAAAGCTTTTATCAGCATTCATCTCCTCCTCCCTCAGATATGAATGTTTGGGCTGACGACTTGTATAATCGCCTCAACAGTCGAAATTACCCACAAAAACTAAAACTCTCAAGTTCAGTAGATCCTTGGCACCGTGAATAGTAGAAAAGACACTTATGGCTAGAAGCATTTTTGTTAGCAGTATTGGACAGCACAATAGACACGGTCTCAACTTATCGTGAATGTCTAATGCTACTCATCAAGCACTTTTGAAACATAGGATGGGAATTTATTTGCATGTTGTAGATTGAGCTTTTATAATAGAGGGACAATACTAGTAAATATATGAGGACAAAGAGAAATTATTCTGATAGTGTTCCTTGGAAACAATCCAAAGAGCAGTTGAAAAAGAGAAAAAAAAAAGAGCCTAAAGGAGTCCAGAAAAAAAAATTAGAAATTGTTCGTCGAGGCGGTTAGGTCAAAGGTGCCAAAATCAGCAAGGAAATTAAACTATTCAAGATAGAAGCTTGAGATAGTGTAGTTGCCAAAGTATTTAGTTGCTTCAGATCTTCGAGTAAATCTAACAATAAATCGAATGGAGTGACATGAAACAATCATACCGCTGATGCCAAATTTACATTGAAAAAGGCACAGTTTCTAGCTCTATGAGCCAGAGGGAGAATAATCAAATGTATGAATATCAATTGTCCTTGATATAGTGTAGTATGAGAAGAAGAAGTTGGGAAGATCTTAAGTAGTCTACCAAAAGAAAGAATACTTGAGATTAGACAGTTACAGCTACTAAAGAAGACAATCATTTTGCGACTAATGGAAGATAACCTCATTGAAATATATTTATTTATAGAATCGACTCAGAAGATTAACCTTTAGAAGCTTCTGATAACACAGATTTGAACTCTAACAATCCGACCTCTATGCACAATCTGTTAACTTACGTACTGTTCTATGTGAGAGAGCCTAAACCATCTTACGCTCACGAATTTCTATTGCACTCCCACGATTTGAACCCTTGACCTTTTCATATATATATATATATATTTCTGTGACACTCAGTCTTGACATTGCAATTATTCCAGAAACAATTAAGAAAGTTTCTTTTCATAGCACTGCAAAAGAATTGAAGCTAAAAACTAACTAATAAAGCTTCAATTGCAAATTCATGTTTGCAAAAGCGACGAAATTAATGATCAGTGTACCCTATTATAATGACATTTAATCCATGAGAATTGTAAAAAGCTGTAGCAAGCTTACTTCAAAATGTGCATTTGTTTACTCTGCATCATCGACATCATCAAATTCTTCAATCTTTTGCCCAAAACCTCTGGGCCCAGCTCTAGATCTAGCTCCAATTTTACCCTTTTTACCACTCTTCTTCTTCCTAGCAGCCTCTTCTTTCTCAAATTTATCTCTCTCCCTTTTCTGCAAGAAATCTGTCACAGCTATGTAGATTACCTGAGAAGTTCAAAGCATTCAGAATTAATAACAAACCCCTTGTCCAAATATCAAATTCAGCTAAAAATTAGAAATTTACCCCAATTGTAAGAATGGCTAAACCGATGAAAGCAATGAAAAGAAGAGCTGATATTACTGTGGAAACACCATCATCGCTCGTGGAGACTACTTCTTGCAAATTCTCTTCTGGTGTGACTTCTGATAGCAAATAATTTCCATTTACAGCAGAAAATCTCCAATTTCTTATGGGTTTTAGAGAAACGGCACTTGATGAATTTCCAGAATTCAAAATTCTTGTTGATATCTGAGTGGATGGAAATTCAAAAATTGGGTTGTTTGATGGAGAAAATGAATGGTGGGCATCCGTAACATGACGGGGTTTACGCTTGAGAATCAAAGAGAGAGCTGGAGGAGATGATAAAAGGGCAGATGATGCGGCCATTTTCATCTGCTACCACATCGTCGATCCTCCTCCAAAGTGTAGCCGTACTGTAATGTGGGTATGGGATAATACCACAGAGTTATCTTTTCACATCTAAAGAATAGATATGTAGAGTGCATGGCTGGCAGGGTGTCGAGTGGATAAGTTGCTTGTCGAATCGGTTCGTTTGTGGTCAAGGAGATGAGCTGCAAGCGCAAATCGAATTGTCCAAGGGTTAGGAGTTAACTCGCGAGCTGAACGCACTAGCACACATGGGCGGATCTACAGTAGGGCCTAGTGTGGCA
>CAIGRH010222429.1:0-13107 GCA_903798295.1 Fraxinus nigra | reverse complement strand
AAAAAAAAAAAAAAACCATCAATTCAATGCAGTACGGTTATTTGGAATTTTAAAAAAAATATTATTATTAAATAAGTTAAACATAATTGAATTTCTTAATTTTGATGGTAATTAATCCATAAACTCTTGGAAATACTTTTGGAATTAAGTAATGAAACCAAAAGGTCATTGGATTGGAATTTATTCTTATTTTTTTATGTTTATATAAATTTTTGGCATGAAATATTTTAAGGTCTTCAGGTCCATTTCTATGTTAAATCATTCGGAATGGACCATTAAATCAATATGTTAAATCCTATGAGATATGAGAATTCTTAAGAAATTATTTGAGCTATTCGATATCGCGATCAGTTTGCTCTAAATCTAATAATGTTGGTATGTTATGTCATTTTTATATTTATATCATGTTAATAAGAATATGCACGTATTTATACTGAGTGTTTTCAAAATACCCACTCTTACAATGACCTTTCGGATTGGAATGAGTCTTGTGGACGCGTGGAAGATTGACCAAGTGATGTTCATGGGGTCGCCAAGTAAACAAAAAATAATAATAATAAATTTCGAAATGATTATTGCAAAATTTTATTTTAATAGTTTTGATGTTCGAATTGATATCCCATGTTGGATTAAATTTTACAAATCTAACATCTTCGTATTTAAGATTTAATTATATATGTAATTTCTTGTTTAAATGGTTGAATTAAAAATTTATCGATCAAATTACAATTTTTATATTATATTGTTAAATTCAGAATAAACTAAATAAGAAAGATTTTGGTAACACTTCAAATCCAAATTTTTAATAAAAAAATATATATGTAGCAGATTTGGGAGAAAGAACAATGCATTGAAGTGTGACTAGTTCATAATTTTAATATTATTGAGGAATTTTAGTAGATCACATACTATTATACTAAAGCCTCCTATAAGTGGGCTGTTGCCAGAATTTGTTTTGTCAAACTTGAAGGACTTGATCATTTTAGATGAATGCTTTAATGCATAAGCTAATATGTGAAGCTGAGATTAAGAAAGAACTGCCAGAATTAACCGAAGTTGTTCTTTTATATTTCTTTCAGCTGCTTTTGTCATTTGAAATGATTTGCCTAGGAAATTTTATTTTGCAAAAAAAAAGTGTTAACTTGCTCTTTTATTTTGTTCTATACATTATGAGATTTTTATTAAACTAGTGTTACAATAAGACCCATGACATTTAGCGTTTGTCACTCTACTACCGTATGATGAACCCAAGGTATGGATGAAATATTATGTTTCATTTTATTTTCAAGCATGATTTATGAATCATTTAAGTTTGAATTCATGAATGTTTATGATGTTTAGAATGATATATGTTATGCATGTTATTAAATTGCTTTAATATAGAAGAATGCATGATGATTACCCATTATATTAAAACTCCAAGAGCATAACGTATACTATGACATCACTAACAAAGATTAAATATAATTGGACACTTATGAGATAGACATGACTAGAACTTATCAGATGCTGGAAAGACCACAACTTGTAGAGCAGCATTGAACCGTATGTTCATCATACAATCCTATGAGAATTACGTGAGTGGCCCAATTCGTTCGCTTGTTGAACACGTGCAAGACATCTATGAGAGATGTATGGCAGCCGTGAATGCAGGATTGGAGATCACGCCTATTGAGGTTGTGAATAACCTCATACCCTTACTTTCACCTTAATGTGGAGACATGAGAGTTATGGATAGGGATGGGATGCTAGAAGGTAACCTTCTAGAGCATCCAGATACGATCGAGTTTGGTACATATTGTTAGACCCTTCTAGATAGGTGGAGTGAAAACTTAGAACATCAACCGGAGATAGTAAATCAGCCCAAAACAGAACCTCAGTTTGAATCGGACCTAGAGGAAAATCCTGAATGGGAGCATGAGGATGACTTTGGGTTGGAGTTAGAAAATGATCATGAGCATGAACCCAAGCCACTGGTTGAGATGGACAAGATTCTGGGCCTGAAGCAAAAGACTCCTCTGAAGATGAAGGTCCACCAAGGAAGATTAGCAAGATTTATAGGGATTAGAAACTTAGATTCTATATCATTTGTACTGCAACATCTCTTCCTTTATATTATTGAAAAATTAAAACTTGTCGAACTATGGTATATCCTGATTTCAAGGAGTTTTATTAATAAAAATTAAATCTTGTTTGAACATATTGAACTACTTTATTGTCCAACATTTCTAAGATAAAATTTATTTTGTTGATTCAAAGGAAATGGCAGGACAACAAGACCAATCAACTATGTTTAAGGATTTGATGAGGGCGGTGCATGACCTTGGTAGAAATTAAGCACTTGCACCAGCACCTCCTAAGATTGGACCGTAAATGCCAACAACACATGTTCAATTGTGGATCAGTTTCGCCATTTCAAACCTTCTTCTTTTGATGGCAAAGTAGACCATTTGGTAGCCAATGAGTGGTTAAGAGGGCTAGAACGAATCTACAAACACATGGCATACATTGACGCACAGAAGGTATCATGTGTCGAGTTTATGCAGATTGGAGCAGCAAGCCACTGGTGGGAGTCTACTTCGTGCACCAGAACGGAAGCCTAACAACGTGCTATGACTTGGGCACAATTCAAAGAGGAAGTACTGACAGAGTATTTTCCCCAATCTTTAATGGATTGGAGAGAGGCAGAGTTCTCACAGTTGAAACAGGGAAATATGTTGCTTGATGAGTATGAAAGGAATTTGGAAAACTTTCTAGGTATGCTACACACCTTGTGGACACTGAGACAAAGAAGTCTAGGAGGTTCGAATTAGGATTGCATCCAGTAATTGGGGAAATCATGGCAACTCACCATATGACTACCTATAGTGAAGTGCTTCAATGGGCTCAATCAATTTCTAATAGTTTAGAAATGGATCGGATGACTGAGAAAAGTAATGAACCTTATGTAAAATGTAAGTGAATGGATTGAATAAAGGGAAGAGATTTGGGCAATATAAGAAAGTCAATATAGGATCGGGATCAGGATCAAATAAACCAAATAAAGTTACTCCACATTGCCCTAAATGCAACAAAGCCCATGGTGGGGAGTGCTTGTTTGGAAAAAAAATGTGTACAATCGATGTAGCCAAGAAGGTCATTTTGCTCCAGACTGTAAGGTATACCCACCTAAGAAAGACTATGAGCTGGGCAAGAAAGTGAAAGCCAAAGTATTTGCTTTAACCCAGTGAGAGGCAACAAAGGATCCGAACGTAATGGTAGATATTCTATCAATATCCGAAGTACCTGCATATTTTCTTATAGACTCAGAAGCTACTCATTCATTTATATCTAATGCATTTATTGCTCAATCATGTATTGCTAAATCATTTACTGTATGTGAAAAATTCGATAGTGATCTAGAAATTTCTTTCCCATCCGGTAGAATTTTGAACACCAATCAGATCGTTAGGGCAGTAAAGTTAGAAATGAATGGAAAATAATTTATAGCTAATCTATACCTCCTAGACATGAAAGATTTCGATGTTATTTTAGAGTGGTTGGAAAGCAACCATGAAACCATTCAATGTTTTGAAAAATAAGTAATTTTTCACAAGCCTGGGGAGGAAGAGTTTCGATTTTTCGCTGTACGAGTTACATCTTTACCTCATCTCGTGTCGGCCATGAAGGCAGAAAAGATGTTAAAGAAAAGAGCTTTCCAAGGATTTCTAGCGAGTATAAATGGAGCAACAATCGGAGCTAACTATTGGTAATGTACCTATTGTACGTGATATCATTGATGGCGCACCACCTAATAGGAAATTGGAGTTCACAATTGACATCGTACCTGAAGCAACTCTAGTGTCTAAAACTTCGTATAGGATGGTGTCAAAAAAACTACAAAAACTAAAGATACAGTTGCAGGAATTGTTGGATAAGGGTTACATCCGACCAAGTATATCTCATTAGGGTACACCGGTTCTGTTTGTAAAGAAAAAATATGGATCGATGAGGTTGTACATTGATTATAGGGAATTGAACTGGTTGACTAGCAAAAACAAATATCCCCTTCCTTGGATTAAAGACCTCTTTAATCAGCTGAAAGGTGCAACCATATTTTCCAAGATTGATTTGAGGCCAGACTATCATCAGTTGAAAGTGAAGGCAAATGACATTTCAAAGACAACATTTAGAACTCGCTATGGTCATTACGAGTTCATGGTAATGCCCTTAGGAGTAACAAATGCTCCTGTAGTATTTATAGATTTGATGAAAAGAGTATTTTATCAGTATTTAGATCAATTTGTTATTGTCTTCATCGATGACATTTTGGTGTATTTAAAGAATAATGATCAACATGAAGAACAACTCAAGATAGCGTTGGAGACACTATGAAGGGAAAAATTGTATGCCAAATTCAAGAAATGTGAATTTTGGTTTGATTGTATGGTTTTCCTTGGCCATGTAGTTATAGCACAAGGAATTGGAGTAGACCCTACTAAAGTTGAAGGGGTAACCACTGGTCTAGACCAACAAATGTAGGTGAAGTTATTATCGGAGATTCATTGAAGGATACTCCAAAATAGGTGGGCCGATGACCCAACTAACTAGGAATGTCATAAAATTTCAGTGGACTGCGAAGTGTGAGGAGAGCTTTCAAGAACCGAAATATAAATTGGTTATAGCTCCAGTTTTAGCTATACCAGAGGGTTTAGATGGATTCATTATATACAGTAATGCATCCATACATGGTTTGGGATGTGTACTGATGTAGTTTGGGAAGGTGATCTCATACGCCTTAAGATAATTAAAGCAACATGAACAAAACTACCCTACGCATGATCTAGAGTTGGCGGCAGTAGTACATGCTCTAAAAATATGGCGTCACTACCTTTACGGGGAAAAGTGCGATATTTATACTGATCATAAGAGCTTGAAATATTTTTTCACTTAAAAGGATTTGAATATGAGGCAAAGAAGGTGGTTAGAATTAGTTAATAATTATGACTGCACTATCCATTACCATCCTAGTAAGGCTAATGTAGTCGTAGATGCTCTTAGTAGGAAGACAGTGGGACAACTAGCAATTTTACCCACAACTCAAGTATAGTTGATAAAGGAGTTCAATAAATTGAATTTAAAGTTATCATTCCGCCATCTCAAGTTACTACAAGGATTACAACATTAAAGATTCAACCTACTCTTAGGAATCGAATCAAGGATGCTCAGGACAATGACCTATTTTTTAGAAAAATCAAGGCGGAAGTTGGTACAAGTAAAAGAAAGGGTTTTACAATAGCAGATGACAATGCTTTGATGTTCTAGGGAAGGTTATGTGTACCGAAAGATGAAGGGATAAGAAAAGAGATATTTGAGGAAGCTCACTATGCTCCATATGTTGCACATTCTTGGGGGTACTAAAATGTATCGAGACCTTCGCAATACATTTTGGTAAAGGAACATGAAAATAAGGATCGGTCTCTTTGTTGAGAAGTGCATAGTATGTTAGTAAGTTAAAGCAAAACATCAAAGGCCATCAGGGCCATTAAATCCATTAGAAATTTTGGAGTGGAAATGGGAGCAAATAGTCATGAATTTTGTTGTAGATTTTTCGAAGTGAACGAAAGGACACAATGCCATCTTGGGAACAACTTAAGTCTGGAGTTGTACAAGAACACTTGATCTCCCATTCTGAATATTCGTTGTCGAATATTCTTGACATGCCACTACTTTGTCCTTTCTTCGTAAATGGATACATTTTCATAAGCTTCTCTTCTGAATTTTTCCAATTCATGAATCTGTAATATTTTTGTTTCTCTGGCCTTTTCTAAGTCCATGTTCAACTACTTCAATGCCCAGTATGATTTGTACTCAAACTCAACCAGTAGGTAGCAAGCTTTCCTAAAAACTATTCTGTATGGCAACATTCTGATTGGCGTCTTGTAAGTGGCGAGATAGACATACAAAGCATCGTCTAATTTTTTGGACCAATCTTTTCAAGATGCATTCACCGTGAGTTCCAGAATTCTCTTCAGCTGTTTGTTAGATGTTTCAACCTGCCCACTTGTCTGAGGGTGATAGGGTGTGGGTATTCGATATTGTACCTATTATTTAGCAAGCACTGCCTGGAATAACCTATTGGGGAAGTGAGTTCTACCATCACTTATGATAGCTGTTGGAGATGAATAGTCGTTGACAATATTTTTCTTTACAAAATCTACTACTATACTCGTATCATTGGTGGGTAATGCCTTCGCTTCCACCCATTTGGAGACATAGTCCATGACCACTAGGATATATCGATTGTTATAAGATGACGGAAAAGGTCCCATAAAAGCAATTCTCCATACATCAAATAGTTCCACCTTCAAAATATTATTTAGTGGCATCTTGTGACGGGCCGATATGTTACCTGTTCTTTGACACTAATCATAAGATCTGTAGAAACTATGGTAGTCCTTAAATAATGTTGGCCAAAAGAAACCTCTTTGAAGTACCTTCGCTGATATTTTAGTTGGGGTAAAATATCCTCCATAAGCTGACGCATGAACCCATGAAAGGATCATGTTCATCTCATCCTCTAGCACACATCTCCTAATAATCTGGTTTGCCCCTCTTCTGTATAAATTTGGGTCATCCCATTAATAGAATATTGCTTCGTGGATAAGCTTCTTCTTCTACTGATAGGTGATGTCCATATACCCACTCGCTAAGTAGTTAACAATGTCCATGTACGAATGAACCTTTTCCAATTGCAATAATTACTCACCAGGAAAAATTTCATTGATATCCACATCATCTAACTCTTTCAACTACTTTAGTCTCGATAAGTGATCCACTACTTGGTTTTCTGCCCCCTTCTTATCATAAATTTCAATGTCTAACTCTTGTAGTAATAGAACCCATCGAATTAGTCTGGGTTTGGTGTCTTTTTTCTCGAACAAATATTTCAAAGCTGCATGGTCCGTGTAGATTATCACCCTTGAACAAATTAGATAAGAATGAAATTTGTCAAAGGTAAATATCATTGCTAGCATTTTCTTTTCAGTTGTTGTGTAGTTGATCTAAGCATCTGTCAAAGTTTTGCTGCTATAGTAGATGACATACAAGACCATTCCCTTTCATTGACCTAGCACTGCTTCCACTTCGAAATCATTGGCATCATACATGAGCTCGAAAGGTAGTTCATAATCTGATGCTACTATAACAGGTGCAGATGTTCACTTTTCCTTCAAAGTGTTAAAAGCATTTAAACACTCATCAGAAAAGATAAATGGCACATCCTTCTCAAGTAGATTGCATAGAGGTTTTGTTATCTTTGAGAAGTCCTGGATGAATCGTCTATAAAACCCTGCATGACCCAAAAACTTCTAATCACTTTGACTGAGATAAGTGGCTTCAATTTTTCAATCACATGTATCTTTGCTTTGTCAACCTCAATGCCCTGTGAAGAAATTCAATGTCCCAGCACTATCCCCTCTTTCACCATAAAGTGACACTTTTCCTAATGGAGCATCAGATTCTTCTCCTTACACCTTCATAATACGAGCGATAAATTTCTAAGCAGTCAACAAATGAATCTTCAAATACTAAAAAGTCATCCATGAATACCTCAATGTACGTTTCCACCATGTTAGAGAATATGGCCATCATACAACGCTGGAAGGTCACATGTGCGTTGTATAGACCAAAAGGCATCCTTCTAAAGGCAAAAGTATCGTAGGGACATGTGAAGGTTGTTTTCTCTCGGTCTTCTGGAGAAATGACTATTTGATTGTACCCTAAATATCCGTCTAGAAAGCAGTAATGAGAATGACCTGCTAACATTTCCAACATCTGATCAATGAAGAATAATGGGAAATGATATTTTTTGGTGGCATTATTTAGCTTCATGTAATCAATACACACTATCCATCTCGTTGCAATGAGATTGTTGTAGGTTTAGTTTCTTCCAATCCAAGAGACCGTTAAACAGAGAGTAGCATTAAGTTAACACTAACACCTAAATCACATAAAGAATGCTCTAAATAATTAGAACCAATAGTGTACATTATAGTGAAGCTCCCTGGGTCCTTTAGCTTAGGAGATAGCTTTTTAAAGAAAATTGCAATGCATTCCTCGTTCAGGCAGACAGTATCATGTTCTCACGACTACCTTTTGTTGGACAGAATTTTTTTCAAAAATTTTGTATAACTGAGCATTTATGTTATTGTATCTGCAAAAGGGATGTTTATGTGCAATTTCTTGAAAGCCTCAACAAATTTGGCAAATTGCTTTTCTAACTTCTTTTTCTACAACCTTTGAGGAACGAGAATTGGTGGCACATAAGCTTTTATGGGACTTGGTGCTTTTATTATAGATTTTTCTTTTCTCTCTTCCTTCTCTTTTACAATTGGTGCAACTTTTTCCTCTTTATGAGCCTCTTCAACTTCTATCACTTTGTCTTTTCTGTCTGGCATCTTCACATATATCTTTGGAAATTGTACTCCACTTCTAGTTGTAATAGCGTGCACTTGCTTCTCTAGATTTATCATTGTATTATCTGACAATGTCCCATGTAGGCATTTTGCAAACTGTTGAGCTATTTGACTAATTTGTGTCTCCAACTTTTTGATCGATGCCTGCTGATTTTGAAAATCTGTGTCAATTTGCTGGAATACCTTATCTGTTTTCTGCATATACTGACTGAACATCTTCCCAAACTTGATTTTTTCCAATTGGCATTATTTTAAATATTTCCTTGCTGATTATCTAGGCATCTGAAGTTCGGATGCTGTTTCCATCCTCGTTTATATGTTTATGAATATGGGTTAAAATTGCGAGAGCCATTCTAAATGAAGTTGACTTCTTCCTCGGGAAAGCCCATAGACATACATCTTTCTGTCAAATGGTTAGTTCTACAATTTGCGCATGATAGACAACCCATCACTGTATGTGATCCTCTCGTTTGTGATTTCACCAATAGCTCTACCTACTTTGTCAAAGCTGCTATCTGCGTGTTCGTAGATGCTGTGTTATCTAATTCATACATCCCAGATGCTTTCGGTGGTACTACTCTTTCTGATAAAAACATTGAATGTGTAGTGGTAATTAACTCAAATAAATCCANTTTTTGTTGAATGGTTAGCTCCACATGTTTCACATGATGGGCCACTCATCACTGCATGTGCTCTTCTCGTTTGTGATCTAACCAACAACTTTACCCGCTTTGTCAAAGTCGTTATCTGTGCATTCGTAGATGTAGTGCTATCCAATTCATACACCTCGGGTACTCTGGTGTTACCACTCTTTCTGCTGAAAACATTGAATGTTTAGTGGCAATTAGCTCAAATAGATCTAATGTTTGTTGTATTGATTTTCCAATGATCGATCCACTCGTAGAGGAATCCACCTGAGATTTCGACTCTGGTGAGAGTCCGATGTAGAAGTACTGTACTTGATTTCCAATTGTGATTCCATGATTTGGACAGTTTCGCATCAGCTCTTTGAATCTAATCCATACCTCAAGATGGGCTTTCTTGGTACTTTGTCCATAGGGGTGCTCATAGTTACAGTGTGGTTTTCCACAAACGACATCAATTTGTTGACCTCGAAAAATATTCCTTCACGTGGCCAACAGATCCCAGGCCCTCTCTTAGCTACGTAAGCCTTTAGTCATGCACACTTGAAAAAGCCATAAGTCACCTCATTCGAAGTGGGAGAGGTGATCGAGTGCACTTTGATGTTAGGTCACTCAGTGTAAAAGTGAGAAGGTATGGGAAGTGCATGAGACATGAGCCACTAAGTATCAAGGGGTCAGATTCGAGAGTATATTTAAGTAAATGTACAGAGAGTAACATTATATGTTGAATGCATACAACTGCGTTACCTCAAAAAGACACAGTGTGTGAGCTTTTATAGAAGTAGATGAGAAATGATAACCGTTACATGAAGTAACACATGGTCTCATCCTAATTGCCGGTGACTCTATCAGTCTTATGCTGACATGTATTTAATGATTTTGAAAAGCAACCGCCTTAATGCTTGGTCTGACCTTCAATATGTAGACTAACAATTTGATCTTATGTTACATTGCGCTATCACATCAATCAATCACAGGTGGATCGTGTACGAAAGATTTCTTGAGAAGATATAAACTGAAATGTTCCTTTTGTAAATGTGGAGGCTAGGAACCTCGTACCTCTCTCTACAGCATACTTGACACTTAGGCTTGGCTATTAAAAGTTGGCCATTGTATGGCACCTTGACTGAAGTAGTGCATTACCTTGACTAGGTAGGAGATGACATGGAGTACATGCTTTGTTTGTTTGCTCAGTTGGGTGATCATTTGGAGCCTCTTTATGAGAGGCATAATATGGATATTTGACCATTACGGTTTGGGAAAGTAACCAACTTAAAATATTATGATGTAACTTGACATTGCGCACACACATCGATTAGGCATTAAGAAAGTAAATTAATTTTGGTAGCATTACTTATGAACCTTTTATTAGTAGTCCACTAATTTAATTACTTGATGCAAGCATGAAATGGTTATCTAATGCATTCATATTTTTGATTGCTTGCTTTTGTTTTTAGTAGATAGTCTTGTTCAGTACAAATAAGAGTTTAAGCTTGAGATGGGATAACATCACTTGTTGACCCTAGAAAATGTACCTCCCACATGACCAACAACTCACAACTTTACGTAGATATTGTCCTACACACTAGAACACATCGTTAGTTACCCACGACCTTTTTTGATGGTAGTGAAGTAGCCACAAGTACTCCGACGATCAAGTCAGTCAGTAGTGTGATAATAAAGGACAAAATGTTTTAGTAATGAGAAGTACCAGAATATCTATATAACATCGATAGATAGAAAGCAAAATATGTATATAGTATTTTGCATTGCATTACGAAGTGTCTCCTCCTATGTGTCAATCAACCAGTCCTTAGGTGGGCAAATATTTAATTTTCCCTACCAAGTAGATTCATGACTTGACTCTTTGGTACCTATTGCACAAATATCAAATTTATCAATCATATAAAGATTTTATTTTAAATAAATCTTTTGTTGAAGAGACGATGTGATGTGGGATCATAAGGTCATAATATTATCTTTGCAGTAGGTGTTGTCCCCTTCATATCTCTTCATTACACATCACTTTGGTGCCTCGATTTAGTAGCGGTAATATTTATGGACCACTTCGCTCAGCACTTCGATGGGAATGATGGTGCTTCGATAATAATGACAATATGGTGGTGTGGGATAACATGGAGTGCGGGCCTCATTAATTTGCTTAGTTGGCTGCTACTGTTACACCCCATTCATTTACAGTCAAAGTCAAAAAATTATTTAGTTAAAGTTAAGAATCTCAACCGTCAAAGTCAGCCAAATAATGACTTAAGTTGAATAAATGATTTCATGGGGCTTAATTTGTAATTATTAATACTTAAAAGGCTAGAAATAGTATATAAAGGAATCTAGGGATTTGCTTTATATTATTGGATATGAAAGGACTAAATATGGTATGGAAAGAGGATTGGGGACCTGACTTTGCAATTTTCCTATAGTTATCCATTTAACTTCTTGTATCTATCCACTTCCTTTTGTCATTTCTTTGGAAAAAAAACAGAGAGCAGAGAACGAGCTAGGAGAAAAAAAACAGAAGGAAGGAAAGTGGGCAAAAATAAAAAAATGGAAGAGGTAGGTTCCAATTCAACAAGGTTAGATCCTTCATTTCTTAAATTCTTCACTTAATTTAGAAAGGTAATTGTGGGAATGTGGAATTAATTATTTTAGGTTTTATGGAAATTTTTAAAAGAATTCGAAGTTAGCAAGAATGAGGTGTTATAGATGTGTATTTGAGGTTTAAATCAGAATGTTGTAAAGAAACGTTTAATTGAAGATTGGAGTTGAAGAAAGTGGAATTCTCAAAATGGGTTTGTGAAATAAATAAATATTATTTGATTTTCTTGTGATTATGTGATATAAAACACTCGAATTAGGGATTTGAGGTTTGATTTCTTCATTTTTAAAGTAATTCTAAATTGTTTTTGAGGAATTGTAGTACACATGTGTTGTTTATGAAATTCCGTCCAGAAGAGTACTATTTTTGTCAATGATATAATAAAGACATGTGCCATATTTTAAGTAGTCTAGAAGTATAATGCTATTTTGGTTAATATTCTGATTTTCTTGGATATTTTAGAATGAAACCTAATTAAGTGTTAAATATTGGAGATTAGGTGTTAAAATAACTTATATAAAAGAGTATTTGTTATTAGTGATCCTAGTTAGGATTATGAGATTGAAAATAAAAGGCATCAAGTTTCTATTAGTGAATTCTTATTTCAATGATGGGGAAAATGCTTGAGGCACCAAGATGTGATCTTTTGGGGCGAGTACGAGATATCATACTTAGTATTTGGAATGAGGAGGTGACAAGAAGGTCGAAGTCACGATCGCTCTACGACTTGGTGAGTGGAAAAACTTGATTAAATTATTATATATTTTATGCAATTATGTGAAGTATTTGTTCAATTACATGATTAATATGGAAATGTTATTTCACTATGATATATGTGGAATTCAAAGATTGTATATGGATTATTTGTGAATTGGACTATGAGACATATGTGATATTGAGATCGACCAGAAAAGTACCCATGATTATATACTTATTCTAGTTCACGGAGTGGCCTTGGCCGTGTTCTAGTATTGATTATGAGAGGTCTGTGAGACCCACTTTCGTTCACGGATGGACCTAAGGGCCGTGTAGAAAGTATTTAGCCCGAGGGGCGGATTATAGATTTCAATTCATGTGGTACATTTTTTGTTGATTATATATGATGGGACAAGACAATGTTATGAGATGTCTCACTTATTATTATTATTATTATTATTATTATTATTATTATTATTATTATTATATGTTGTGACATTGTGGACTGTTAAATGATGTAAACTTAATGATGATAAAATGTTTTAAGGGAAATGTATAATTATTTTCGAACTTCTCCACTCAGTGAGCTATTAGCTTATATATTTTTCCATAATTTTCCTTACACGTGGTATTGGTTTTTGATAGCTTGAGGAGCCTGATGATTTCAGAGTTATAACCACACGATATGATGCATTTTGGT
>CAIGRH010222391.1:0-13582 GCA_903798295.1 Fraxinus nigra | reverse complement strand
ACAAGATCAATATTGATATACTTTTGGTCACTCAATCAAAAATCGAGTATTTGGACCAGAAAAATTAGAATTTAAATCTTTATTTTAGTCCCTCAACTTTCAAAATCATATATGGAACAAAATAATTTTATTCTAAAATTTCGGGGGTGTTACACTGACAAATACACATAATTTCCTAACATGGGAAGCAAATTTAAAGTGAAATTCACTTACCTTTATCGCCAACAACGTCGTTATCCGCGTGCATATGACGAGGAGCGAGGGATTCTTAAAACCAGCTAATGGGGACACACAACTTGGGCCATGTGCCACCACCAGACTACACATCAAATGCCTCCTCTACATTTGGAGGACACCTATATATACATCTATTTGTATATTGTAAAACTGGAAAGAAACCCTTCTACGCTTCCAAGATTTGAGCAAGAAGAATAGAAATAATTTCTAAAGAGAGAGAGAGAGAGGGAGAGAGAGAAAGATGTTAGAAGGGAAGGGTTTGATAGAGGATACAGATATGCCAGTGAAGATGCAGATCCAAGCAATGGCTTCTGCTTCGCAAGCTCTAGATCTCTATGATGTTTTTGACTGCAAATCCATTGCTGCCCACATCAAGAAGGTGATACTAACACTTAAAAAGTTATTAATTTTTTTTTTTAAATTACAGAATAAGCAACTTACAGGTACTTTGAAGCGTAACTAAACAGGGTATTTTACTTTCTGAATCTTGTGTACAAGTTGATGAGATTATTTATGATTGGCAGGAGTTTGACCAGAGATATGGGAATGGATGGCAGTGTGTGGTGGGATCCAACTTCGGGTGTTTTTTCACGCACAGCAAAGGGACTTTCATATATTTCACATTGGAGACTCTAAATTTTCTCATCTTCAAAGGTTCTTCATCTCCATAGAAATATTTCATAGTTTGTTATGGATCGAACAAAACTCGACAGTTCAGTAGAATGATTTTAGTTCCTTAGTAGTGTAGTCTAGTCCATCTTACCAAGCATGCTGTTTAGAAATTTCTGGTTGTAAAGGAGTACTGTAATACTTGACTCCAGAGCAGCTTTTCCAATGCTCTTTCTCGTGTTCTGTTGCAAAAATAGAATGTGTTTGGTTCCACTAATTGAAAATTTAATTACGTGAAATTACACCAAAAGAATGAATATAAGTTTAGCACATTTGATTGAAAATCCTACCAAGCTTCAAAAGCAATTGAGCAAATGTTGTTTCTAGAATAAATAGGTGTGCAAAGTTGAAGCACCAAAGAATCTTCATAAACAACAATTAGAGGCTAAAACTTAGTAGAGGTTTGTTCATAGGTGTGCAAAATGCTACTTCAGAATGAATAAAATCTACTCAAATCACTGCAGTTAATAGAGGAGGTTAAGAAAGTGAGCCCCCAATTTTGCAATGACTAGATCAGCCATGACTGCTCTGGTTTCAAGTGTCACTTCCTACATGCGGCAGAAGAACAACATATTTGATTCCAAGAAAAGGTTCAGGTACCTCAAGCTCGTTTTCCAACACGTAGAGTCCAGCTCCAGCTAACCGGCCTTCAAGTAATGCAAACACAAATTTGGATTCATCTTGGTGTGCACCTCGTCCAATATTGATGAGAACTCTCTTTGGTCCTTATGCATCACCTTTTGATTCACAAGTGTAGCGGGTTTATTCTGTCAAAGAGCAAGCCACAATGAGGATTTGACAGTTAGCAGCTAAACCGATGTTGGAGTAGTATTTGTAATTTATAGTTGGTAATGGAAACCGATGGTGCAGCCAAAGTCTTTGGCTCTCTTGGCTGTGACTGAACGAATCCTGTCTACTACAATTATGCCAACGGCTTAACCATTGAACTAAAAAATGGAGCAGTAAATAAGAAAACAGGATCTGGGGGAGACGTCATGGAATGTTCAAGAAAACAGAAAGTAAGAAGCTCTAACATTATAATGAATCTGAAAACATCAGTTAAATTCAATCAAAGATGGAGTTTTAAGTGCACGTTTGGCACATAGGACTGGAAAGACTTGGGAAATTTTCTTTCTTAAAAGCAGAATTTGACAACAATATTCTGTGAAATAACAACCTGCTTGATGATTTGTAATGGTGACACATTATTCTAATGCCGTAATAATCTACAATTCTCTAAGCTTTTGTAGTCAAACCCAAATTCCACTTCCTCTGAAAGCATGAATCTTTTTCATCGCATGGAATTGGACTTTGGCATTTCATTGAACATATTGAGCACAATTTTCGTTAAATCTCGAAACAGTAAAAACACAATTATGAACAAGCAAGAATATGCACAAAATTATACAAAGTATCAGAATTCCCAATTCATAAACCTTAGTAGTCAACTCAAATCACCATCTTTCCAGGAGCCATTTCTCACAAACCGTCACATGCGCAAAGCTTCCTCAAAGTCACCAATATCAACCCAATAGCTGTATCAGCAACATCTTCAGTTGGCACATCAGGCATGTTTGTAACTCTAATTCCTCCCTTTCTTTTTTCCATTTTTTGTTTTCACATTTATTTTGAAAGTTTACTAGTTCGACCCTAAAATCACCTAATAGGTGAATAACGCGGAATTAAAATTAATAATTAATAAGTAACGAGTCACTTTTAATTGTTTCTAGATGGTTAGTCAGTCAATTTAATTTTCCTATTATTTGAATGTCGCAGTTATATAGAAAGAAGTAAATAACGCAAAATATGATAACGGAGAAACCCGTAACTGGGTAAAAATTCTAGACCCAAGTCAGTAACAATCCACTATAAACGAATCTAATTTACAATATTGTACTCACTCTAGTACTTTCTTACCTCCTGACTATAACCACCAAAGTCCTTTTGGATTGCATGCTCCTGCACCAACTCTCGTCCTTCTGAATTCATTTATCTCCTGTGGATTAATGAGAACTCTTCGTTTTCCAACAACCAGAAACTCTGATCACCTTTCTTGATCTTCAGAACTCTGACGGGTTATGGAAGTAAGTGTTTTGGTGTTTGGTTTATGCGATGATGATGTTTTTCAAAGTAATGATCAAATCAAAATGATAGTTGAACTCTAGGAACGATGTGGAATGACATGGAGGATGCAAAACCTTGTTTCTCTCAATGTTCAACTTCTGTTTTTGTCGAATGATGGCGTCCAAATATATAGTGAAGAGATTTTGGGTAGTATGGGCCGGGTAAAAACCTTGAAAAACGTGAATTAGGTTTTTCCCATATACATTGTCGCTCAAACGAGAGTTCAGCGACATGCGAGCGTCGGTGTGTCGCTCGAGCGAAGTCCAGGCTACAGGCGGTGACGCAACTTCTGTTTTTACCGCTCGAGTATCAGCTGGGCGATAAACTAGCGAAAATACGACGATTTTTATTCCTTTATTCCATACTTGAACTCTAGAACTTCTAACTTACTACTAGACACTTTGACTTTTAAAAACTCTTTTTACAACAATAGTTTTGTCAAAAGATTGCCAACAACTTTAAAACCTAACATATTCAAACCAATTTTGTCCACTCCCACGTTCTAACTCGCCAAAATTTTGAAAATGCAGCAGCGCGTCAATGATGCCCATCTCTTGATTTAGAACCCGATAAGCCATTTGATAATGAAGACTGGCAGTATAGGTTTTCAACTATTATAGATGTAGTCATGAAGAAAATAGTGAATTTCATGTTGTAATAACGAGTTGTTTAGAGGCCTTGGGTTTAAGAATAAACTCCTCATTAAGGGCTCTTCTTGGATTCTTGCTTTTCTGTTATTTTTGCTGAACTTACTTCTATAGTTTCTCAAGCATTGAATGCAATCTTCAGCTTCAAGAATAAAAATTTTACATACCAAATGAAAGGATTCCGTGATAAATGAAGAGAATAACATCAAAACTTCCTTTGACAAACTAATTCACCAAGCTCAGGAAGGGAATAAAATGATGATTAATAGCAATAAAAAGATTACACTGTTTGATGACAAAATCAAACCACAGGTGTTAACAGTGGTTTGTTTGCAAAATGAGCTTCCAAGTTCCCAATGACAATGTCAGCCATGGCCTTGCGCGTTTCTACCGTGCCACTTCCCACATGAGGCAACAAAACTACATTATCGAGGTCAAAGAGCTGCTGAGGTACCTCGGGTTCCTTCTCAAACACATCGAGTCCAGCACCACCCAAACGGCCCTCCTCAAGAGCTGATACCAGTTCTGGTTCATCGACATGCGGGCCCCTTCCAATGTTGATGAGAATTCCCTTTGGACCCAAAGAATCAATTACTTCACGGTTCACAATATGACGCGTTTCAGGGGTTAGTGCACAAGCCACGACCAGGATGTCACAGTTCAAAGCCAAGTCGATGACACTCGCATAGTATTTGTAATTCGTGTTAGGTTTCTCTGATCTTGAGTGGTAACTGATAGGGCAACCAAAGGCTTCTGCTCTCTTAGCAATTGCTAAGCCAATTCTTCCCAATCCAATAATTCCGATTGTTTTACCACTGAACTGCAAAAGAAGCTAGAAATGTTGAGGGCAGGTATCCAACTTAAATTATGTAAATTAAAAAAAAATGAGTAACAAATGTGAAAGGAATTTTCAATTTGTGAGTCATATAGATATATGAACTAACCAACATGCACACACACGCATGCACATTGGCTCATAGAAGACTAAAAAAATTAACCTCTCAAATATGAAAAGGTGTGGTGTGCTTGATTCTCCCGTGAATGCAAACATAGAGAAGAATCACTGGCAAACAACCAAAAGATGATCACAAATTCAAAAACACAAGGCATTCACAGGTTCCAACTGAAAGATAAATGTACAATAACTCCTGTAATCTCCTGCTTCAACCAAAAAAGAAAGAAAGAGAGGAAACTGGACGGGAAAAGTCATGTTGCATTCTAGATTTATGGACATACAACAACAGAACAACATACAACAAATTAAGCCTTATGTCAGCTCCATGAATTATTTTTCTATAAAGATCCTCTTTTACCCTGGGGCTTGGGACCAAGTTTGAAAAAAACAAGAAAACAGAATTCTTCTTTGTGACGATTTATGCAAATCTACAGGCTATTTAACTAGATCATTGAACGTGGTCAAGTATTATTTACTAAATTGTACTACTAAGCCCCCCTCAACTGCAGAAATCCAAGTCGTCTTGAGCTAAATTTAATGATCCTCTACTCAGTCTTTATCACAGGTTGTTGACGCCCGATTTATCGTAGGATACATAACAATTTACCCTGCAGCCATTAATTTTGCTTAATGTCAAGTCTTAGAAACCCCGCCACGTCATCAACTCTTCCACACTTTTGGAGCCCTTTTGAATGGTAACGACTAGGCATTACCCTCAGTCTTATTAAAACCATTAACGAGTAATGTGCCAAAGCTTTGTCACAAACGGGTAAACAGACAATCTTTCTTGACTTACTAACCTACGTTGGTTCATGGACTACAATTTATTTTAGGCCTAATTGAGCATTGAATTAGCTTAGTGATTTGTACTTAAATCAAGAGAGCTACGAGACATCTTTATAATATAACGAAAACAAGTCAAGAAAATATAAAGAATACGTATTCAAACGAAGAACTAAAGATAGTGTTATCATTCAACAGCAAAATTATTACCATCCAATTATCCAAAGCTCCCGAAAATAATAAGTATGCTGACTGATCCAACAGCTACTCAAATCAGCAGTTGTTTACTCTCACTTAAACCAATCCAAAAGCAAATTCGAAACAGACTTATTCAATGTCCATTGTCCATAACCAATAAACAAACGAAAAACGAATACCAATCACAACATTTCTACAATCAAATGAAAATTCACATATTCAGAAATTCAGTCTTTAACCAAGAAATCAAAATTTACCTTAGTAGTCAAATTGAAGTCACCAAGTTTCCACAGCCCCTTTCTCACGTGTTTATCACACTCGCAAATTCGCCGGCAGACTGCCAGCATCAATCCGATCGCCAAATCAGCCACATCCTCCGTCAAAACATCGGGAGTATTTGTGACTCTAATCCCCTTCTCCTTACATTTGATCAAATCAATCTTATCCAATCCCACACTAAAACTTGAAATTATTTCTAATTTCGGCAAGGCCTCGATCATCTCGGCGTCGGCCCCGGCAGTGGCGTTACCCACCACGGCTCGGATTGACTCTGCGTGCTGCTTCAACAAGTCCTGTCTCTTCGGGTAGGCCCACAGTTTCAAGAGCTTGAACCGATTATCAAGCTCTTGTTCGAGGTAAGAATTCATTGGGCACGTCAGAAGAACACTGATGTCCTCCATTTTTGCGACGGCGGTGGAGAAAGACGACGGGAAGATTTTTCTGGTGGGGAAATTGAAGTGACGAGAAAATGGGATTTGATTGCTCTTTAGTATAGAGAAGGGGTGTGCTGTGCGAGTGGGGTAGGAGATGAACGGCTGAGATACGGCGATTCTCGCGAATCGGGCTAGCATTTTCGGAGAAATCAACTTTGTCAATTTTTACGATGGTTGATTTGTAGGAAGTGTCTCAATTTATGTTGAGTTAATGTTTGGTACGGTTTAAAATTTAATTAAAATTGAAAATATGATCGTTATTGGATCCCACTCGTCTAATAAAAGTCGACAATAACAACTATATTTTCAATTTTAATCTGATTTTAATCTTTATCAAACACTCTCATATGACATCATAGGTTGAATTAAATTATTTACTTAGTTCGCCTCCCATTTAACCTATTATCTAGTTTAGAGGGTGTTTTACACCCATTTTTTGGAGCAAAAATTTTTTGGAATAATGATTAATGAGAGAATGTGTGATGAGACAAAAAAATGAGAATGAGAGTGAGAATGTGATGAGAATGAATGCCAAATAGGGGCTTAATCTAAACTGAAATTGTAACCCAGTAAGCTACATAGCATTTCTCTTATACGAAGCGAGCATTATAGTACAGTACACGTGAAAAAAATAGTGAATAATTAATTTAATATTTTTCAAAATAAAATTTTGATTTAAAGAAAAAAGAACAAATTAATACTACTTTTTGGTATTTTTGAAAAGGCCAAGAAAAATTGATTTTTCTAGTTCAACATGTCATAAAAAGGCCATATTTGTTTTTGATTGAAAATGGATGAAAAGAAGATCATATAAGAGCATTTCTAAGAGCATATTTTATAATATAGAGAGTATCTATAAATTTAAATAGTGAAATAACCTCTTTATTTTAAAAAATTAATTATACTACTCCCAATACATATTTAATATTTTTTTTTTCTATATTTTGTCTTCGCTAGTTTTCCTCCAAATTATTATATTAATTTTTTATATTTTCTTTGTATATACTATTAATTGGATCTCACATACGAAGGGTTGAAAACTGAGATATTTTAAATATACTTAATTATAAATATTGTTGTTTTAAAACACCAATTTTAGCATTAATGTAGTATTAAATGAGATGTATAATTTAACGAATTACTTAATTTTAAATTTTATTAAACATAGCACTTAACACCACCTAGACATGTATTGTAACCACGGGCGGAATGAGGCGGGGCATGATGGATCACGTGACCCACCAATGTTATCGATTTTTTTTTATTTTTTATTTTTGTTTTATGTTTTTTTATGAAGAGGGTTTTAATTTTTCGTTACTCAAAATCTTTTCATCTTTTCTCATATGTTTGTTTCATGATGTTTACTTTCTCTTTACTTTACTCGGACAGAAGCCACAAATTACATAATAATGGATTCAAAAGGTATATAATCTTCAATGAATGAAGCATATATATCATTTTAATATCTTTCATGCATCATTTAGTTTTTATTTTTCTTTTTCCTTTCATTTATTATGAAAAATATATTTATAAATTCTAATTTTTAACGAATTAATTTAGATTGTTCCGTGTCAATATTTTTGACTTGCTCTTACGGAATCAAGGTCGAAAATAAAATAGTCATTCACAAGTCACAACCACTAATGAAGGATTCCTCGAAAAGTTAAGAATTAGTAAAAAAAAATAAAAAAATTTAACAATTTTTAAGAAATTGTCACCTTGAATATGTGAAGAAATGGTATCATAATGAGAGCTTCTTCAATCAGTTATCTCTTTATTATTAATTTTTTCAGGGTGAAGTGTGATGTTGATACTGAATCATCTCATTTCAAAGTTAAAATTATTAGATTTTACACTTATTTATTTAAATTATGTTTTCAACACTCCCTGAAGCTCAAGTTTAATTTAATTTTCATCATGATTTGATTTGTACATGATTGTAATTAATGGGTGGCATGAAAAATTAATCTCAAGATTTTTGTGTACTTTAATATTTTATTGAACTATCTCATCTAAAAACTTATATATTGAACAGAAACAAATTAATATATTTATGTTCTATGTTTAACGAGAATATAAATTAAATGACTCAATCATGTCAATATAAAGTCCAAACACCTGATACAATAGTTACCGACTTTTAGATTTTTCAACCTGCTTTAATTTCTTATGATCTACCAAATTTTATTCATTACAATTTCATTTTTTTCAAACAAATACTTTCCAACGTAGGTTATGCAACAGTGGATTGTTTTGATCTTAGTCCTTGTTTGGTGGCCTTTTTTTTTTTTTAGAAAAACATTGTTTTGAATAGTTAATTTATGGATAATGTATTCGTCACTGATTGTAACATCAAAAATTCTAGATAGTATTATTGTTTTATTATAGCGAGTATATCTATATTGAAATGTTAATTTAAAAAGTTTGTTGAATCATAATTTTAATGATTTATTTTTAAAAATAAAAAATAAAAGAGAGTTTCACTATTAGAAAGCCTCTTAGAGATGCTTTAGGAGGATTCTTTAAATTTTAAGAAGTTAGGAGTGCCAGTTTAATAGTGAACTACCTTGGATAGTTTTCATAATATTTAGCACTTGTTTGACTTAATTAAAATTGGGGTTTTAGTAAAATTTTATTAAAAAAAATGGTCAAGCTTTATTTTATCTACAATATTCGCAAGACTCGTAACTTATAATTTGATACGAACTTTGCCAAACATATTATACGAAAAAGGATGGGACTCCTCCAACTCGAACATACGATTCAAGTCTAACACGATTGTCTTTAAGAATGTATAAGAGCATTTTCAATGTGACGTGTACGTACTAAAAAGATTGCTATATAAGATAAAATAGACCATTTCTACAGAGTTCCTCTTTAACACATGTTAAGGACTGCACATAGTTGACATTGTAAGAAAAAAGTAAACGTTGTGCGTCACCATAATTTAATTTTTCTTATTATTTATTTCTCTCTTACTGAATAAAAATTATGGATGAAATTTCAATTGCACACAGAACTCATTAGAGATGAAATTTGAATTGAACTGTCTATTAATTAAATATTATGTCATGTAGATCCGAAGTCATACAATTCGTTTGATTCCCATCATTTCAAAACTTATTTTTCCTCAAATTCATTTTCAACAACATATTCTCAAAATAAATATCTTTCACTTAAGTTCAAAATGTTTTCTTACTTTTTAATCACACATTCTTCAACAATTTACTATTACAAAACTCATTTTAATGAAATAATGAGAGTCAAACATGGGCTTAGATGTCATCTAAAGCGCAATCCATTGAATGCATAATAGATGTTCTAAGTTAAAAAGGGGTACAAGTTGTTATAAATTGAGAGTAAAAAGTAGAGAATAGATAGAAGTCAATAGACTTGCGTGTTTTTATTAAGAACCAAAGTGCCATATTTATAAGGAAGAATTATGGCTACAAAGGAATACAACGATCGTAATGACTAAAGCTGCAGGGGGTATAAAAATCATTCATAAATACTATTATATTTATATTATGCATTTTCTATAACGTAAATTATACCGAAAGTGTACGGTATAAAGTTTTGTAATATAAAGATTAAGTATGGATGTTGAATCCATGAGAATTAATATTTAATTTCTATCAAATACTATAATTGTGTAGCTCTTATTTTATCTAGATTAATGAAATTTGGAATCAATGGTTTTAAATAAGTTGATGTGATGAATGTGGTGACAATGGTTTCTATCAACAATTAAATGCAAGTTAGAAGAATAATCAAGACGACAAAGTCCAGAGTTATGATTTCACCTCACTATCAAATATAATTTTCAATTATCTAATTATCTTTAATCAAATTTTCAAAATTTATAAGTAAGAACCATAATTTAATTATACTCCCTCTCTCGAGTGTCGAGTAAAAACTATTCATAGAATTCAATTCCACTATTTCTATTCCGAATTAAAAATGAAAGACTTATCAAGTTTATGGCTCTTTTGTGGAACAAGTTACAAATGAATTATACTTTCTCTCAAAACATATGAAACTTCGGTTGTGTTATTCTATGATCACGTCTAAACTTCACTCTCTCGAGTGTCGAAATTTAAAAAAATCATTCACTTAGTGACCAATTAATTAAAAGTATCAAGAATAAATAACACCAATAAACATGATTGAGAAATTTCAAACAAATAACTATAATAAAATCAAAACATACTCTCAAGTTTTGGTTACATTCAACCCCTAAATTAGAAGTTTAGTTCATGACGGAAGCCAAAGAAATAATCAAATTCAAATAAAACAAACATGGAGAAGAGAGTAGAAAAGCTAGTTTGGTAGATTTTTAATCTTCTTTGCGATGTTGTTCTTGATTTCTCCTTAATTTCTTGATGATTGTTCGGATGAATGGTTGCTCTTGACTTGATGAACTGTAGTCGAAAAGTGGTCTTTAGGGTTGTATTTATATCATCATGAAGTTTTGAAAGAGTTATAGTTGGATTAAGATTTAAAAAGAGACAAAATATTAAAAACTCTTTTTTTTTTGCTCGGCAGCGTCCAGAAGCCACAAGCGTGGTGCTGTGACATCGCGATGCTGTTGAAATTTCAGCAATAGTGGTACTGTGGGGACACTAAAGTGGCGTTGTAGTGCTCATATTCGGGTAAAAATTCAGCACTATACATCATTATTTTTATTATAACTTTTTCTCCCGCAATTCGATTAAGGTGATTCAAATTGTGTTAGAGAGATAACTCAGATGACTACAACTTGACTTAGGATAACTTTCTCCAATTAGAATATTTACTATGTAAAAATGTGTTTCAATCTTCAACTAAAAATCTAGAACATAAAAATGGGTTTCAATCTCCAGCTAAAAATCTAGAATATACTTGTGCGGTTAAGAATTGAATTGTTCAATCATATTTCACTCCCTTTTGACTTCTAATTGCATTTGGATGACTCCTATAAATCTTAAATTATCATTTTGTGGTCCGAATCGACATTAAAAAATTGCAATTGAGTCCTCAAACTTTGAATTTCACTATTTTTCGTCAGTAATCACTTCTTTCTTTTAATTTAGTAACCCATCACCAAGTTTTACCAAACCAACATTAACTTTTCTTTGATTCAGGTCAACATCACTCTTTTCTCCAAGCTTTACACTATTCACACTAATTCACTTAACCTATAAAACAACATTAAAACACATTGAAACGTCCTAAAAATTACAAGATCCAACAAACTAGCAAGTAACTTAGCATATATATGATGAGTTAAATACATTCATCAATTTATAACACTCCCCTTTGAAAGACTATTTACACAATAACTATTTCATCGAAACATTATTTAGCAACAACTCAATGGGACAAAAACGACAACAAAAAAAGAGTACAAATAATTTGGAGTAATAAAATGCTGCCTTATTAAAATATTGTCAAGAAAATTTAATGGGACAAAACTTGATAGAAGGAAAAAGAATACAACTACTCTCCCTGATTTCAATTCTTGTATCAAGCAATCTAGGTCTTATCTATCAATGTTTTTAATATTGCAATTTTTGGTGAAGTATCTCTCGTGTTGTCTTGTATAATTTTCAAATAACGCCATCATCATACGAGATATTTAGAGTAAAAAGTTTGATTCATTATCGAACTTATCACTTTGTCACGTTGTGGTTACTGAACTTCATTTGCCTTCTCTACGGTCACTGAACTTACGGACGATTCCCTCCATCCATCACCCACCATCTCCATCGTTTGAAACCGTTTGACGTGGCTTGACGGCTGTCCACCGGCAGTCGATGGCGTGGATAATGCCCATGTTGGACGCGATTTCTTAACGTAAAACACATCATTTCCTCCACAATTCGAAATCCCTAAAACTATTTCTCCTCAATTCGAAATCAAAACACGCCATAGATCGACTTCCTTCAACACCCTCCTCCAAATTGACGGATCTTCATCGTCTTCAATTCCAACATTGTCTCCCCCAACTCATAGACTTTGGGTGGACAGTGGAGAGAGAGGATCCCAGTAAGAAGCAGAAGAGTGAAGGTAAAACCTCTGCTAAGGAGAGTACCACCACCTATCAGCATCCATGGCAATGGCAGAGCCTAGTGGAAAATCTGTAGTTGGCTCACCAAGAGCTCTCTATCATGATTGTCTCATCAATACAGTAAGTTATTTTACTTATTTGCATTTGAACTTGATTAGAAATTTCTCATTTTTATGTTTTTAGCTTTCAATTGGAATTAGTTTGTATTTAACTTCTTTTTCTAAATTAGTGGATTTATTTAAGAGAATGTAAAATCAAGAAAAGAGAAGAGCCGTACATCGCGCTCTGAAATGTATATGATATTCAAGCTATTGATCATAGGCGGAGAGATTGTTGAAGAAAATGGTGAGTGGGAAAAAAGAAAGATAAGAAAAACCCACCAAGATCTATTTATTATATATATTTGTTTGATTCAACCCATTAGGTAAAGTTATCTTATATTTTTACTTTTTGTTCCAAGATCTATATTTGGTTTTGGAATTTTAATCTTTAACTATCGTCGTCTTGAATTTAATTTGTTTTTAAGACCCACTTTACATGTTTGAAGAAAAGCGTGCCTTGAGCGACAAATTTCTAAACTCAGTAGGATTCTAGAATATAATTATTAACAAGTGACTTTAAAAAATGATGAGAGCATTTTCTTAGAAGGTGCTTGAAGCTTACACCTTGAGGCATTGCTTACTTGAGGTCTTCATTATGAAATGGTTGCTGACTAGAATTTAATTTTTTATCAAGGTGATTTTTTATTTTTATTTTTATTTTTATTTTTATGGCGGTGAAGACGAATGGATTTGTGGAAGGTAGTTTGCCGGAGGAATTGATGAAGCTGCTATTAACTTTGGCTTGAGAATGGGGAGATGTGATTGATTTAAGTAATTAGAAGGTGATTCACTTGGGTGGTGCAATGACTAACGAGATTTATCAAATAAGCTGGCCAACAAAAATGGAAAATTTCCCAAGAACAGTTTTAGTTCGGATTTACGGTGAAGGGGTTAAGCTTTTCTTCAACCGGGACGAGGAAAGTTCAGTGACTTTGTTGCAACCATGTGATCGAGTTGAAGACTTATATTGCATTTGTCAAAATCCATTTTATGTAATCTTCTTTGAACTTGTAGTACATTATGTATATTGTAAAACTTGGATGTAAGACTTTTATGTAATCGTTTTGTTATTGCCTTATGATATTCTCTTGAGACGTTTATTTTAT
>CAIGRH010222325.1:0-13026 GCA_903798295.1 Fraxinus nigra | reverse complement strand
TGATCAAGGTCACCGTAAACCCTATATAGTTAATTGACATATTTAGAACATGAGGCATGAAGTGACATGATCACTACGCAATAATATGGGTTTTATGTGATGTTATAAATATTGAGGTGCGAATTGTTGAAATTGATCGAAAATCGGGTGTCAATCGGGTATATAATTAAATGAACGGTTAAGGAATTAAAGTTATAAAATAATTTGGGATCTTAGGGCAGGCAAAATGGATTGTAGAGACATTAAAATAAGCTAAGAACACTTGATTATCTTTTAAGCATGAAAAATACATTTTAAGGAGTGTTAGGTTGTTAAACAACAATTGGATGACGTTGACATTCACAATTGGACTCAAGAAATAGTGTGATTTATGGGACTAGTTTGCAATGCAGTCGGTAACTTGAATTGTTAATGTCATCTAAATTATTTTGACATGAATGGACGTAGCACGGGATTGTGTGTGCGTTAAGATTATCAAATCGAGGATTCATGTTTAATATTAGATGGTAATACATGTGATTTTCTGACTTTAAGTGGAAAAAATAATTGATTTACGCTCCGTAGAAGCGCACACACACACAAGAGCAAAAATGTTAGTGAAAATTCATTTGCAACTACGATGCAAGAAAATAGTGTTTGTGATCTAGTAGTGTTGAAATATTTATATAACTCTGATAAGGAGCTCATTATGTATCATTTGATGNTCTGATAAGGAGCTCATTATGTATCATTTGATGGTTATGATCATTGAGTATGTTACTCACGAGCATTTTCATGTGCATGCACGATATATGTCCATGGTCGAAAATCTAGCATGCACAACGTGATTTTAAAATTGAGATTTCCTTATAAAATATTTTATTGATTACTAATAGGGCACCGATGCATGTGAGATATGCTTATGTGATATGTTTTGGCACAGCGGGTGATACTTTATGGTTGATTGCAAATGTGGATATGAAATGTGCCTTTGGTGATCATGGGAGGGTGGACCACTCGATTGTGCCTTTGCAATACTCTGATTATTGGCGCTACTGAGTGGAATACTTCTTGGGTGATCATAGAGACAGTTAGGAGATGTGCCTCTAGTGGTCACAAAAGGATGATCTACTCGTCGGTGTCGATGTCAGATTGGCCATTTGACTATTGATTATTGATATTGATATTTTGCAGAGCTCTATCCGATACATAGTAGGTAGGTCAAGGGCATAATGAAAGATTTCAAACGGGATTATTTCCAGTCGGCTTTGATGAATATCTGAGCATGATGCATCTTTAGCATAATGTTTTAAGTAAATGGCATGGTGTTATATACTATTATCACTCATACTCATGGCCTACATGATTTTCGCTTATTGAGCATTGGCTTATGTAGTTCTTGCATTGTAGGTGAGCATGGAACTTCCTAGGAGACATGGCTGGTTGTGGAGCTCTTACGGGATTCTGAAGTTTGATGTACATGGATGACGACCTGTAGGGTTATTTTGTAGACTCCAGTTGTATTATATTTTGAAAATCTTGTATGACTTTTGAAATGGCATGTAAATACTTTTACAATCTCAGAATAAATATGTCGGACTATGGTTTTATGATCTTTGGTTTCGGATACACTTTTGGAGATGCTATTATTTTATTGAAAAAGAAAATGTGTAGGTGAATTTGGATGTATAGGTCAAGTCAGCAATTGTATTCCTACATTGGTTAGTATATTGTTATCTATATGAATGAGGTGTGACATGAGTCAATAACTTAATGGCTTGTTTGTTGTTCATAATCACGGGCTTACAACACTTAGGTCTAATATGACCTAAAAGACCCCAATTATGACATGTGAGAACGAACCTAGAACTAACTTTAGGTCGAAGAGCTTTATGTTGTACAAATATTCTAGGTCCTAGGGGCTACTTGCTTAGACTCAATGGAGGCAGGAGCTAACTTGGTTTTGGAAGATGAAGCTGTATACGTATTAGGTTTATTCAATTCTACCATATTATCAATTGATGAGAATGTAAAATGCTATATTTTTCATCCCTTTATCCTATGCTTTTGTGATTAATTAATGCCTAAATATACTCAGTATTCTTATATTTTGATTTATGTTGCAATTGGATGAATATGGTGGAATTTAGAAGAAACAAGCGAAAAAGGATTTAAGTGAAAGAAAATCAAAGTTCAAGGACCAAGATGCAAATATTCAAAGGATGACTCGGAAAGCAAAACGAAGATGTGAAAGATTTGAAGACCAATTGATAGAAAACATGAAGCATGGGAAGAAGAAAAATGAGAAAAGAAACCAAGAATCGAAAAATGAAGTTTGAGGATTGAAACGAAATAATTGCATAGTTATCAATGCTATGTGGTCGCATAGCATTAACAACTATGCAGTCGCATACATGGTAACCGAGAATTGAAGGCCGTGTTTTGAATGAACTATGCAGTTGCATAGTATACTTCCGATGCAAAAAATATGGTTTTCGAATTACAAATTTCAAAATGTTTTTTAAACCTTAAAAACCATCCAGAAAACATACACACGCCCCCATACCCTTTTCTCTCTTATTTTTGTGCTAGAATTCTCATAAGTAGCTAAATTCTTGTACTTGGTCGAAGGAAACTGAAGCCTCGAAACCAATCCAACTGTGAGATCTAAATTATTTTCATTGTTTAATTCATGTTTTGAGTATTGAATGTTCTTCACTTATTTTCATAATTGTTACGTTTAATTGTTAGGAGACCTACTAGTTTATCATTTGTTGCAATCTATCGCTATATATCCTCACATGACTAACTATTCACCACAGATGTGAATGCCATATAATTCCGTCCCTTATTAGGATATGAATTCTAATTTTGAATATTGGAGCTAGACTCATCATCAGTGAGAGTAACATTCATAGCATTACTTGGGGTTATTTTATGATTTGGACGCTCATATTTAACATTATCAAAACCCTAGCACTCATGATACCTCACACTGACCTTTTCCATGTATCTCTAGAATCGATTTTTTTATAGACGTACTAAATTCACCTTTAAATTTAGAAGGAGGTATCTTACTATTCTTAAGGAATATCTTAAATTTCCTAGCAAGGTAGGCAAGTTCACTATCCTTAAGTTTGTTCTCATCGGTTGCTCACAATCAGCTTGCCTAATAGATTTAAGGGCCATAGACTTAAGAAAGACTTTTATTTTAACCTTCTAGTAGACATACTTACTACTATCAAAATAAAGAGGAACGAAAGTCATTAACTCATCTAGATAAACAGAGTTAAAAGCTCAAAATTAGCCTCTGATACCACTTGATGAATAAATATTTATATTTAGACCCAATTATGTGGAATTAACAATAAAAAGCAACAAGACCCTATTTTTATTAATTGCTAGATGATTAAGGTTAATTAATCCAATTAAATTATTCCCAAGTGTCAATCAAATAAAATATTCAGATTAAAAGCAATAAATAATACCAAAATTGATCATGAAGGAAAATCTCAACTTAAGATAAAAAACCTCCGAGCAAACTTGCCAATAAATGATCTGCTAGAAAAGTTAACTTACAACTACTAAACTTTAACTGACTCTAGCTACCTAACTTTTAATAACCAAGGAACTCATTTGGTTGTGTACATCCACATTTCTTAGAACTCTAGGCCATTTTTTCTCCACCAGATCACCAAGAACGAACCTCGTTCTTGAGTATCGAACCTTCAAGCGCCTCTTTCCAAAACTCCAGAACTCTAAAGACTAATTGGCAAAGGTAGAATTTTGTACCTAAGATCTTTTTGTGTTTTGATCCATAGGCTGAGGCAATAGATATTTGAATATGCATTTAAATTTCAAAGAACAAACTCTTTACTAACAAAAAGACTAGTAATGAAGGATCATATATGGGATCAAATATATGAACAAAAACTTTGGGGTTGAGTTAATAGAATCAATGGAATGTGTTTATGATCTTCAACAATGAGATCTCTAAGGTATAATAATGATTCAACATCCCTTTGTACGTTTTATGTGTTGTATATTTATAATGGATAGTGTTTGGGATGAAAAAGAACTCAAAATCAACTTGAAAATTGAATGTTACTGTTCATCGAATTAATATGCCGCTTAAGTACCTAGGTCATCGCCAGCGAGCAGACCCTGAGCAGCGATCAATATTTTCATAATAACTTTATCTTTCGATGTTCGATTGAGGTAATTCAAAGTACGTTGGAAATCTAACTCAAAGGATTATAATTATGTATAAATACACTTTGGAGCAAAATTTGTACAACACTTTGATACTCTTCTGACTTCTAATTGCATCCCATTGATCATATGTGATCTTCTTGAACACTTTTTCACTTCTCCAATGATTATCAATCCCAAATTATTTTTACTACAAATTAAACTCAATAAATCCTATTTTGACTTTGATTACAACTCGATAAACTGTTAATACAATTCGACTAGGACATGATTTTGACTGAGGAAATTACTAATTACAAATTTGCAAATGCTAATTTTGCTAATAACTAAATTGGACCTAACATAAATCTTTGTTCATTCAAGGCATCCACAAGTCTTTGGAACTTAAGCTCATAGGATTTTCAAATGCTAGAATCAGCACGTCAGTTGTACGCTTGTGCTCGCCAATAACTAGCTCTTAGTAGGTTTTCTATTATAGGCTAGTGAAGCTGGTTGTTATCTTGATAAATACAAATCCATAATGTGGGAGTGGCATAGCTTTGACTATTGCTATAAGGCCTCGATACTTTGGATGGTGATTATCTGATGATAGGGAAAAGAGATGGTTGTATGTCAATGGTGATTTGCAAAAGCCGCCTAACCTATAAGCGTAGCATGAGATTATCACCTCAAAATGAAATTCGAGGAATGTCGATGAGCGACACACTATTCAAAAGACTATCTTCCAAGAATCTATGAAGACCAAATGAGGGAGTCAGGGTCCTATCCAAACCTCTTTCCATTAATTCATTGAGGATTATTAGTATTCTATTATGTTTGAATATCCTAATGGAGACATAGAGTTCTTATCAATGCCTCTCTTTGTTCACCCACATAAGGATATTTATAGGAATGGCACATGACGGGTTGGGGTAGGGGCAACCATTCCCATCCCGCTCCGTCGACGTTGAGTATTTTAGTTATCTTGCCTCCCATACTCGGCCTAGGTGGAGCAGGTTCCTTATCCCATTTATTTTTTTAATTTTATTTTTCATGTTTTTAGTTCGTGAAAATTGTTATTTTTTCTCAATTTATTAATAACAACACAAGTTCCCTTTTAAAAGGATGATGTTTTTTTTTCTTTTTGTATGATAAAAGGCATAAATTTGAAATGGACTTTAAACAAGGAGAGCAACAATACGAGGACCATGTTCCCCATATCTGTCGTGAGACAGGATCCCTACTTCATTTACTCGATTAGGTGGGAAATCCTCGTCCCGTTCGAGGTAGGGACTGTAGGTATCGAATTTAATGAAGAGAACAATACATGAATCATATTTTTAAGTATCACAATTTCATAATTAAGAATACCGGTTTTAAATTTCAAAAATCAGGTTTTCATTAAAATTTATTTATTTATGAATTAATTAATTAATTATATATGTTATTAATAAATATATAAAGGTCACATATCTATGCAATTTGGTCACAATTCAAAAAATTTATAAGTCATAGTTCGTTCATCGATCACAAATTAAAAATTTAAAAGTCACACAACTTATTTTATGGTCACAAAACATCAAATTATAGGTCACAGATTACTTTTATTGGTCACAAATTAATAAATTTGTAGGTCAACAGTATTTATTAATCACAATTTATTCTTCATTGGTCACACACTAACCAATTTATTGGTCACAATCNGAATTAATTAATTAATTATATATGTTATTAATAAATATATAAAGGTCACATATCTATGCAATTTGGTCACAATTCAAAAAATTTATAAGTCATAGTTCGTTCATCGATCACAAATTAAAAATTTAAAAGTCACACAACTTATTTTATGGTCACAAAACATCAAATTATAGGTCACAGATTACTTTTATTGGTCACAAATTAATAAATTTGTAGGTCAACAGTATTTATTAATCACAATTTATTCTTCATTGGTCACACACTAACCAATTTATTGGTCACAATCAACAAATCATTTGTGACCACCACCAACACAACACCACTGTCGTCTCCGCTGCTAACACCAACACCAACACCACATAAACACACCACCACTGCTGCCAACACCAACACCACCGCCGTCAACACCAACACCACAGAAATGCACCACCGCTTTCCAGCAACAAAATCACCGTTTCAAACATCGTAACCAACGTTTTCATCACCACCAGTACACCAAACCGTCAACATCACTACCACCACTCAAACACCACTAAAACCATCGGACCACCACTACCACCAACACCTATCCAACAAAAAAAAATCATTTAGGCCTCTACAGGCGCGATCTGCAATGCCCCTCATAGCTTCATCGCCCCTCAGTCGCAGACCACATCGCAACCGCTGTCACCACCATCTCCACCACACTGCAACCACCAACCTACTAAAAAATTCCCAATCTGCCCCTACCACCACGATCTCCACAATCACACAAATCCAAACATCACAACCACAAATCCACCATACCGCAACAGCCTCTACAAGTCCACCAGATCGCAATCGTGTTGCCACCATCACCACCGAACTAAAGAAGCTGCAGGCTTACATTGCCACGTTGTGATGGCGTGGCGCAACGCATCAACGATCACATATGTCTCCGACAACGGCTGCTCCTAGACAATAACAACCACGATTGCGACTTCGGATGGGCAGACATGGTAGACGAGAGGAGCAAGGAGAGGAGAGGAGAGGAGAGGAGAGGAGAGAGAGAGAGAGAGAGAGAGAGAGAGAGAGAGAGAGAGAGGGGTGTAATATTATTATTATTATTAACAAAATATAAATTTATAANCATCACCACCGAACTAAAGAAGCTGCAGGCTTACATTGCCACGTTGTGATGGCGTGGCGCAACGCATCAACGATCACATATGTCTCCGACAACGGCTGCTCCTAGACAATAACAACCACGATTGCGACTTCGGATGGGCAGACATGGTAGACGAGAGGAGCAAGGAGAGGAGAGGAGAGGAGAGGAGAGGAGAGAGAGAGAGAGAGAGAGAGAGAGAGAGAGAGAGAGAGAGGTTTGTAATATTATTATTATTATTAACAAAATATTAATTTATAATAATTAAATGAATATCTGATTTTTGTATAATGAAACTTTCAACCTAATTTTTGAATATTGATTTTGAAAAAGTAGGATTTTGTGTAATTTTCCTTTTAATGAATTTTCTTGACATCCCTAGATATTTATATAAAGCCTTTATGGGAGGATAAGTGTAAAAACCTAGAGTGCACTTATCTTCTTCTGCCAAGCACCAAACAAATCTCTTACAGATTGAAAGAGTCTATCCAACCAAGGATAACTTAAGGGATTGAAAGATTATCCCATATAAACGTAAAACCCACAGGAGGATAAGTTTAGAACCTGTTGTAGACTTACTCCTTTATAACAAGTACAAAAGATTATCTAGGCTTCGAAAAAGTATCCCCTATAAACATAAACCTTCACGAGAGATAAGCTCAGAACCTGTCATGAACTTATTTCTCTAACTTGTACGGAAAAGATTATCTTAAGATTGAAAGTGAATCCCCTTAAAATAAGCTGTGGATTGTAAAAATATCCGAGATCGAAATTCTTGGACTAAAATCCCCGAATATGGCCTCAAATTAAAAAATTTGGAGTCGAAATATCAGGGATTGAAAGATATCTCTAATCAAAAGGCTAACATTACATTGGTACTAGATATCTATTAAATTTCTTCTATCTATGATGTCTTGAAATTTCCATGAGGCTAGAATACCAATTATCTGTGCTTTAGTATTTTTAGCACAAATTCCTAGGTATCAATGATAATATTTATTTTGTTTTAACATCCATATATTAATGCAGAATTGGCAAAGTCATGATATAAATGGCAATTCACAATTTTAGCACTAACAACTGTAAAAGCATCCAGTAGCAAGACGTGCATCACCTTAAACATGGATTAATGACAACTGAAAGCCTTGTCCAAACATAAAAAATAAAGGCATCTGCTCGACCTCAGACATACATCATTTTAGTTGTACATTCTAACATGATCATTCAACTTGATCTTTCGTGCAACCCCATGCATGTGCATAATAAAGTGCATGACAAGTGTCATGAAAGTACAAAACTCAACTAGAATAATGAAACTTGAACTTAATAATGACTTTCGGCATATTCTTATGCGCGTTAGTTAACTCACAAAAAAGACCGAAGTCCTTAAAAATCGTCTATAAAAAAAGGTCATTAACATAACAAGAAAAAGGTTGAAAATCAAACGCTTAAAGATCCAATCTTTCACTCTAAAAAATTACATTGGATCAAGAAAAAAGATAGATTGAAATAATGAGAGGGTGAAAATAACACCGAGCCTCTGTTTGATGCATATTCTTTGAAAATACATTATTTCAAAACTCATTTTCAACCACATTTTTTAAAAAATAATATTTTACATCACATCAATAACTTTTTCTTACTTTTTAACCACATATTTCCATAATATCACTATTTAAAATACATTGTTTTCTCAATACTATCCATCGAACACATCCTAAATCTTTCACTCCTGATATAGTGCAAATAACATGTGTACGATGGAGAACATACAATCTTTTACATACAACATCAGAAATCATTACCATCCCCAACAAAACCAGAAAAATAAATCAAAATAAAAAATGAACTCACTCTTCCAACATCTAAACTGGTAAAAGATTCATAGCTACTGCAAAATCCATGGCATTGGCAGTAGTCACACTTAAGCAAGAAGAGTTAACGGTAGAACTAGTTGGGATGTACAATGGTCGGAGCTCCTCTTGCTTGTAGGTGAAGAAGTAGACTCTTTTGTCGCGAGCTATACTGTCTTTGCAAAGCGTTGTCCAATTCTGAGCTGGGTGGAGCAAACTCTCAAAAATCCTTTGAGCATATTAACACATGTCTCCCCTTCGACAAGTCCCCTTTCAAAAATCCGAACAAGGTACATAGATGTAGGGGTACTTCTTTTGATCCCTTCTTTGAGCATGGGTAAACAAAGGTACACTGTCTAGAAATCTTTCAGCTCTTGCACTGCCATTTCACATAAATCTTTCACAATAATAGCCAGTCATACTCACCTTCAGCACTAATACCAGAAAACTAGTCGCTAATGCTGCCATTTTGTCTATGCACAGGGACGGACCCAGTACCCGATGAGCCACTGCGACTGCCCGTGCTTGATCCGTCGGGAGCTTTTTTTTTGTTTTACAATAGATAAATTTTTTAGCTTATATAACTGTTATTTCATTGCATTTTCAAATGTCTCCTTCAATTAAGTTGGTCAAATCTTGCAATTCTTATGAGATATCTCTGATTCGATTTCCTAGCTTACAATTCATATATTTTTAGTTCTCCGATTTTTACCATTTTACAATTTTTACCAAAAGTAATGGCAATAGAGAGGGGGAGTTAAACCCGTGACTATCCTTAAAGATTATTGAAATCTTTACCATTTGGGCACTTGTTGAATTTGATATTATTGTTAACATAATAATATATATTAAGTTTTAAATATTAATAAACGACATCGCCCTTACGATCGCTGATTGTCGACGTTGATCAGTCAACGTCAGTCCGGACTGAACTTCAATGCTGAGTTCGCCCCTGTTTATGCATCTAATCACTAGCCACCCATTTGATACTTCCAGCTCCGACGGCCACCGGTGCACGAATGTCTTGGCCCCCAACACTCGCTTCATAATATTCTTGAATTTTAATTGAAACTTTGAGTTGGGTTACCTAATTTCTTGAGGGGACTGGTGTGAGTAGGGTGAGAGATCTGATTAGTGCCTATGTATGTATATGCGTAGAAGATTGGTGATGGGTTTTTTGGTTTTGATTTGATTTGGGAGTGGGTGGGGAAGACGATGGTTGTTTAGGGGTTTTTATTTAATTTATTCTGATTTATTTTAGTTTTTTGATTTATTTAATATGGTAATTATGAAGTAACTAATTTACACATTTTAATTTGGTCAAAATTAATTAAATTTCACTTTTTTGGTTAGCTAACGATCAAATCCATCAATTTGGATCTCAACTGCTAATTATTTAAAGGTTTGGATATTTTGTTGACAAAAATTGAAGGTTAGTGTATATTCTGCAAAAAGTAAAAGATTAGGGACCTCTATTGCAATTTTCCTTTTTTTTTAAAGTGTAAAAAAGCTATTGAAAAAATAAAAAAACAAAATAAATAAAAATAAATGCAATTGCAGTAAATGAAGCGAACGGTTATGATGTAATATGATCAATCCAACTGTACACGTATTAAGAGAAGTCCCCGACAAAGCGTGGGGCTGAAATTCACGAAAGAAAAAGGGATTCGGAATTTGGATAAAAACGGTTGCAAAAGAAAACTGGAAAAAGCTTCAAAAAATTCTTCAAAAGAATGCTAATCTATGGCGGACCTTACAGCAGATGCTCGATACTATGTCGAAATAGATACAATTCTATCTCCGCGCGCATCACCAATGGTCATCGGATAAGTGTAGCTGCAACAACGGCGGCCGCTGCCGCAATCGTGTTTTCTGTGGTGGTCGGGGCGGGTGCAATTGAGGTGGCGGCGCCGCAACAACCGGAGGAGACTCTATCGAATATACCACAAACATTATCGAGTGTGTGTACTCCTGAACAGAAGGATTGCAAGAAGAAGGTGAGGATCCAACGGCCGAAATCTAAGAAAGCTGAGAAGTGTACCAGTAAATGTGTGTCTACTTGCATTTTGGGTGGATTTGGATCCCCCGGTGAAGGACCTCTCAATATTAGGAGGTAATTAAAATCAATTTAATATCGAAAATTAACTATTTTACGATGAACATATGCATGGATTTGCACAATTTCTCGGCTTAACATTCAGTGCCGGCCTGAGAATTTAGAGGCCCTTGGCGAGTAATTATTACGAGCCCTTCAACGTAATCATTTTTTCATAGCAAAATTTAAATATTTAAATAATTAACACTTTTATATTAAAAAGAAGACTTCATATAATTCAAAAGATAGAGTAGCAAGCTAAAACTTCTCTCACAACCCGAGCGATTAGGTTAGCATAAGATTTAACCTTCTTAACAAAATTTAAATATTTAAATAATTAACACTTTCATATTAAAAATAAGACTTTATATAATTCAAAAGGTAGAGTAGCTAGCTAAAACTTCTTTCACAACCCGAGAGATGAGGCTAGCATAAGATTTAACCTTTTGCGGCCGAGATACAGTGATCAAGTTCAAAATAGTATTGTGGAATAGCTCCATGCACTATTTGAAACAAATATTCAGCTCCTGAGCAAAGACTTGGAGAGAGCATCCGTTTAGGAATCACAAATTTCTTAACAAATTGTTGGCTAATCCTATCAAATGTAGAATATTCAAACACATAAAAAACGAGGTATGAAAATGGGCAATGAGAACACACCAGGTTATTATTTTCACTCGACAGATTAACTACAAACATGGCCATTATGTTGTTGACAGCTGAAGATTCAAAACACTTTTGACCAGAATCATATCTATACAAGTATAATTTAAGAGAATGATGAGTAAATGAGTAATTCAGCAGCAAAGTCCATCAGGTCATAGCTAAAATCCCCATGACAAAACCATAGTTAAGACATTTTCAGAAATAGATAAAATTAGCATCTTTGTCACTTCAGACTCTTTATCTTCAATTTTTTCTCTCGGGACTTCACAGAATGTATATGCTATTATTCAAGCATCAAACACCAAATTAAATTCCTCCATATAAGATTACAACCTTGACAGCCCCAATAAGGTCGGAGTAGTTTTACCATCGGAGCAATTTAACTTCACTTCTTTCAAAAAAATATCCCAAATCCTCAGCTCCAAAAACAATATTAAGAAAAATAAAGCCTCTACAAACGTTTCAAAAATGGCGTAAATCTCACCAAAAAAAATATTACTCACCAAAAAGAGGAGATTGGAGTTGCAGAATGTATGCCGCCCTCACCGAAGGAACTATGGATTCTAGTCATCCGACTTTCCAATACTTCCATTTTTACCCGCGTCATTAGTAGAAGAAATTCTTAGTAAAAAAATACTCACATGAACAAAATTTATCAAACACTTCTCAGGCAATGTCTATAAACGGCGTTTATGTTGTCTGTTGAAGTCTTGAACTTGAAGAAGCCGAGAAGAATGAAGATTAGAAGATGATTGTAAGGAAATAGGTATTTGGGGGGTTTTTATTTGTGGCTTTCTAGGTTTTTTTTAGGGCACTTAATATTTGAGGCCCAAGGAAGTGGATTGGGGGTTTTTTTAGTGGCCCCTAAAAATTTGAGGCCTAAGGCCACTGCCTTAGTAGCCTTGGGCCAGGGCCGGCCATGTTAACATCAGCTAATTTATGATGAACGCTTACATTTTGATTCTCAAAATCTGATGCTGTTAACATTATGCTGGAAATATGTTTGTAACTTCTAAGTTTATGAACCTGATTTTGTTCCCCATTTTTTGTTGGATAAACTGTACAAATTCATTTTGCAACTGCACATGTTATTTTCTACAATATGTTTTTAGATTGCACAATGCACACAGAGGAAACGAGCTTTTTGAAATGCTTATATTTTTACACCTATAATGTTGAAAAATAATGTTGAATGTTCTTTTTACACACAGACCTCTAGTTGTCTTCAAGGATGGGTTCCGAAGTCGTCAATATTGGTAAATTCTCTTCTTTTTCTTTTATTTGACATGCATTACGTTAATATATATCTTTGCACCATTATCTGCTCTGTAGCACGGACACTTCAATAAGGGTAACGTGTCCGTGTCGGACACGAGTCGATACCGACACTTCTTGGACACTCTACCGTAATAATTTTT
>CAIGRH010222282.1:0-18618 GCA_903798295.1 Fraxinus nigra | reverse complement strand
ATAAAAAATTTCAAAATTTTGGGGTGAGTCAAAATCTTGGGGGGGAGGGGAAGGGGGGAACTGAAAAATACATTACAAATTAACTAGGAATAGTGTACCAGCGGACAATGTTGGGGGCGATCGCCCCCTCCCTAGCTCCGTCTCTGATTTCAATGGTGAAGGGAAGCTCAAAATCTGGTAAGGTCAACACGTGTTGGTACTCATCGTTGTCTTCATTTTTTGAAATGCCATCTCAGCTGCTTCACTGCAAACAAACTCCCATTTTTCAATAATTCGGTTAATGACTTGGCCATAACCCCATACCCCCTTACAACTTTCTGTAATATACAGTTAATCCAATAAATCCTCTAAGTTGCTTCACATTATTGAATAATGTCATTTATTCCCATTGGGTTATACTATGTGGCCATAATGTGACATTAAATGATAACTGAAATTAAATGAATCAATTAATTCCACCTTTTATTTAGCCTATCACATAACGCTATATAGACTAGAGTTATAATCTCAATGTGGATAAATAGCATTATTCCACATTATTAGGTCTTAGTCATTGCTTCATATGGTAGTACTCATTAGTTTCTCACCATTGGCTACGTCACTACCACTAGTTTGGTTGTCAAGATCTTACACCCAGCTCTTGCATCAATTTTTCGTGAAGGAAACTATTTGTACCCTTCTCCTTTTAATCTAACCTAGATTTCTGATAGTTTTGGACCGCAAACTCCTTGTGAGTGCATTGATTGATATCTCCATAATCTCCCTTCCTTCGTCCTCTTCATTTAATTCCCCATCTTCTTTAGATTTTCCCCTTCTGGCACTTATTCTTCATTAATCAACATGAATTTTAACGACTTATTCTTGCAAATATGCCCAAGGACGCATTTTTTTATCACATTTATAGCAAAGTCTGTAGGAAACCGTATCAATTAAAGTTATTATTTTTAGTTAATTGGAAATTTGTAATTTTCTTTCCTTAGTTAGCAGATTTATTTTCCTTTCATAGCCACCTCGTGTAATATAAATATGTTGTAGGAGGTCTCTTGTAATTACAATCATTTCAATAGAAATACTCGTTTCTTTATGTATTAGAGCTAGGCATCTAACCTAGCAAACACAATGTCAAATTTCACACAAACAGTGGGGAGTCGACGACCTCAGAAAAATCCAGTTTCGAAACAGAGGTCAGTCATTCAATTGGTTCTCACGGAATTGAAAACTTTTCCTTCCAACTCACGGTGGGAAAATTGAATGGAAGAAACTACCGTGAATGGGCCCAATCCATAAAACTAGTAATTGACGAAAAAAAGGAAGTTAGGCTATCTTACCGGCGAAATCAAGAAGTGGAAGTGCCTTATTGCAGAAGTGGAAGTCCGAAAATTCAATGGTGACTGCCTGGTTGGTGAATTCTATGAAATCGACGATTGGGAAGACATATCTATTCCTCTCGACTGCAAAGGATGTATGTGACTCATTAAAGGATACCTATTATGATTCTGAAGATTCATTGTATATATTTGAAATTAAGGCTCAAATGTGGCAAACCCGACAAGGACCTAAAGACGTGACTTACTATTACATGAAACGGTGAATATTTGGTAAGAACTTGATCTGAGTGTCGAGGAAGAATGGAAGTGCCCGGAAGATTATTCTCCTTACAAAAAGAAGCAGGAGAATGAAAGGGTATATGAGTTTTTTTTTTGCGGGAATGGATTGTGAATTAGATGATGCAAGAGGCCAAATTTTAGGTCGACGATACTCGAGAGGTTTTTTTAGAGGTTTATCGGGAAGAAGTTCGGCGACTAGTAACGATGAAGGAGATGACTGCATCTTCTGGAGTTGGAGTGACCAGACCTTCTGGAGTTGAAATGGGAGAGATGTTTGTCCTCAATGCAAAAAATAATGGACCGGCTTTTAAAAGATCTATTGGGCATAAATCAGTTGGGCCTCATATCGATGGCATAAAATCAACAGTGGGGCAGGAGCCTTTTTCCGAAATTCAAATGGTGATGGTGTATTGGGCTTTTATTTAAAATGGTCTACAAACGGGTCAACTTAAAAACAATGAGGACGATTATGGTGTGAACATTACTGCAGGCCAGGACACAAAGAGGACATGTGTTGGGAAATTCATGGAAAACCTATCGCCTCGAAACCAAGACAAAATACTCGAAGCCGAGGATACCAAGCTGAGATAGTAAATTCTTGTTCGAGTGGTGCATTCAAATCCGAACAAATGGAGCAACTCTATAAAATATTCTCTAGCCTTCAAACATGTGTTCAGTTCTCTACCAAAATTCCTTCCAGTTCCCTAGCTCATAAAGGTAATTTTCTGCAGCCTTAAGCATGTCAAAATTTAAAACATCATGGGTTGTTGATTCAGGCACATCCGATCACATAACAATTTCATACCAATTATTCTCATCATACTCAACTTATGCTGGAGATGTTAAGATGGAAATTGTAGATGGTTTAGTCTCTTCAGTCGTAGGAAAATGGATTATTCAAATTTTTATTCTATAACACTTGATAATGTTCTCCACGTCCCAAATTTGTCCTGTAACTTACTATTTACTAGTGAACTAACCAAAAACTCCAATTGCTCTACTGATTTATTTCCATCTCATTGTGTATTTCAAGACCTTTAATCGGGGAAGACGATTGGAAGTGCTAAAGAATGTGGGGGACTGTACTACTTTGATGAAGCTGATGTGAGTAAACTAGGTCGACTTAATAGCGGTAATTCTGCATCTGTTTCTAGAGGTAGTTAACTTTTTTTATGGCATAATAGAATGGGCTATCCTAGTTTTTTCATACTTGAAATGGGTACTTCTTCCAAATTTCTTCAACAAAACTTCAATTGATTTCGAATGTGAAAGTTATGAATTCACAAAACATCACCATGCATCCTTTCCTAAGTCCACGTAAAAACCATCTACATCATTCGTCATGATTCATAGTGATTTATGGGGACCTTCACATACCGCTAATAGTACTCACACAACATGCTTTGTTACATTCATTGATGATCACACCCGAGTTTGTTGAGTATATCTACTAAAGGAAAAAATTGATGTTCGGTCTGTATTTATAAACTTTCACTCTATGATTCAAAACCAATTCCAATCACAACTTCAAATTCTGCGAACTGACAATGACACTAAATACTTCAATAACACTTTGTAAGACTACCTAACGAAATATGGAATAGTCCACCAAAGTTCTTTTGTCAACACTTCCCATCGAAATAGGATTGCTGAACACCAAAATAGACATTAACTCGAAGTTGCTCGTACCTTAATGTTTACTACCAATTTTCTTTTGGGTAGATGCAATTCTAACATCTACATACTTCATCAACAGTATGCCTAGATGTACTCTCTCGTTTAACTCACCTATAAAGCAATTCCACGAAGATTTTTTGACTTCTCATCTTAACTTAAACCTAACTCTAAAAGTATTTGGTAGTATTACGTTTGTACATGTACACTCCCATCATCGGAACAAACTTGGACCACATGCAATCAAGTGCGTATTCATTAGGTACTCACCAACTCAAAAAGGCTATAAACATTATAATCCATCCACCAACAAATTCTTTGTCACCCTTGATGTCACTTTCTTCGAAAAAACACATTACTTCCAAAAACTCTCTTTAGGGGAAGAATCTAAGTAAAGATCGATTCTCGAAACATGAACACGAATATTTAGATGTTAATCTATTCCTATGAGACCCATATCCAGAATCTGCCACCTTACCTTTTACTGTGCCATATACAAAAGAAAACTTGACTTCAGGAGGAGATGTCAGACAACAAAGCGACAAGGAGATTCTAGTTTACTCAAAAAAGCCTAAATCAAAGTATAAGGAAACTCTCACACCTAAGGCACCAAAAGAGTTGGAACCGGTGGTAGGACCTGATGAGGACCTCAACAAAATCACATCTCCAGATAATGAGCTTGAGATGCTCGGACCCTTCGTTTTGGTCAGCATACTCGTGTCGACACGACATGACACGAGTACGGGTATGAAACAAGGGTCGAACATGGAAAATTTCAATTGGACATGGCCAGAGGAAGAATTGTTGAACTACCGTCGCCATTGTTTCAGTATTGTAGATCCAGTAACACCAGAGAAGAAGAAAAAGATGAAGGGGTGTTGTATTGGGCTTGTTTTTTTGTTTTAACTTTTGGGCTTTTCGGGCTTTAAAACAATACTTTTTGTTTAAATTTTAAACATTGCTTCATTTTTTAAAAACAAAAATATTCACTGTAGTTGAAGTATATTTACAATCTTACAACTTTATTAGTTGGGTTTATTTATCTATTTTTTCGAATTTTACAACCTTATTAGTTGTGCAAATTACATGATGTTTATTATTTTTTAAATATGTTTTGGTTCTTTTGATCTAGATACGATCATTTTAGTTTAAAAAAAAATCATGATATATTGTTACAAAATAAAAAATAATAATTAAAATATGATTTTTCTTTGGACAAAATTATTGGCAGATAAGTATAAAATCAACATAAATAAATTTTTTGGAACAATTTAATAGCATTTTCTGAAATTAATATATTTTTTCAACATTTGACAAAATAGAAGTAATCAGATAATATTTTTGATTAATTTTAGTTTCTTCATTTTTTAAAATTTTTATACGAAAAGCTAAAAAAAGACGTTTTAATAAATTCTAAAACAGACTATTTTTGTTCTAAATTAAAATTTTGAAAATAAAAAGATAACAAATATAATCGTATAGCACAAAAAATGATACTATATCACGGTTAAATTCAATTAGTCTCCAAACGAAAAAATTGGTTAGTGATTGATTCATCATCTATTAGAGCTCCATTAATTTGTCATGTATCTACAATAATAGTTGATCTTATACGATTTTGAGATTCGATTACACTAAATCATGTAATATGCATGTCATATTATGAAAGAAATGAGAAAATTGTCTTAAGGTGTGGATTTTTACTACTATATTATAATTGACATAATATGTATTTCGTTCATCTTACTTGTGTAAGAAAAACATATATTTTCAATTTTAGTGATTTATCATTAAAATCTTCTCTCCCATAAATATCACTAGTTTTCTCTTACCAAATGGAGACCAAAAAAATAGAAATAGGTTCTTGTACCTTAATTAACATAAATTATCCCCAAACAGATGCTCTACAAATAGAAATTGAAATCTTCCTACCATCCACTTTACAAAATAAAAATCATTTTATTCATCCATCTTAATCAAAGAAAACCGTTCAATATAACTACAAATTTAGAAAAGCTAAAAAAAAAAGACATTTTAATAAATTCTAAAACAAACCATTTTTGTTCTAAATTAAAATTTTGAAAATAAAAAAAAATAAGATAACAAATATAATCGTATAGCACAAAGAATGGTACTATATCACAATTAAATTCAATCAGTCTCCAAACGAAAACACTAATCAATGATTGATTCATCATCTACTCGAGCTCCATTAATTTGTCATGTATCTACAATAATAGTTGATCTTATACGATTTTGAGATTCGATTACACTATATCACGTTATGTGCGTTTCACATTATTAAAGAAATGAGAAAATTATCATAAGGTGTGGATTTTTACTACAATATTATAATTAACATAATATGTACTTTGTTCATCTTAATTGTGTAAGAAAAACAAATATTTCCCATTTTAGTGATTTTGAGATTCGATTACACTATATCATGTTATGTGCATGTCACATAATTAAAGAAATGAGAAAATTGTTTTAAGGTGTGGATTTTTACTACTATATTATAACTAACATAATATGTATTTCGTTCATCTTACTTGTGCAAGAAAAATGCATATTTCCAATTTTAATGATTCATCATTGAAATCTTATTTCCCGTAAATATCACCCGTTTTCTCTTAGCAAATGGAGACCAAAAAAATAGAAATTGAAATCTTCCTAATTCTACCATCCTCTTCATAAAATAAAAATCATTTTCTTCATCCATCCAAATCAAAGAAAACCGTTCAATATAACTACAAATTGATGCATAAAAATTTAATTTTAAAAAAGGCAATTTAACCATCATCTAATTGGACCAAATATGGCCACTACATTCAATTTAATTGATGTTAATGGAAGATTAAAAAGTATAACATTTCATTGGACCACCATTTCATTGGGAGAAGAAATAATCCAAGTCAGCAAGTCCATTTGAAGTCAGCAATCAACGTTTTGAGTTCCTTCTAAAAGCTAAGTTGCGTTCCATTTCCTTCTTCGAGCATAACGATTCCATTTCCTTCTTCAAGACAGAACGGTTCCATTTCCTTCTCCAATCTAGCGATCAACGGAGGAGAATCTACAAATTAAGTTAAGAATATCAAACCACAAGCATATTTCTTCCCTTTTCATTGCTTGAGTTTTCAGTTTGTCAAAAATAATTTTTTTGGTTATATCCCATGCTTTCTTAAGCTTTGGTGTATAAAATGCACTAGAATTTTGTTCTCTTTCTACAAACACTTCATTGTTTGTAGCATTCCAGAACGGTTCCATTTCCATTTCCTTCATTGTTTCCTTCCATTAACCCATAGCATTCCAGTTATGAACCCATCCAACTCTTCACAATAGAATCTACAAACATAATAGACACTTGTAAGACCATCTATTCGTGGACAAAGTTTTGATGATAAGTCACCGTGGAATCATGTCAAGGTTCTGGGTACGACAGTAGGTGAAGGATGAGATTAGCCATTAGCAACTTGGCAGGTCACACTCCTCCTTCATATAACAGGTTGCATGCTACATTGCTTGCCCAAGAAAAGGAGCATATTAATAGAAAACTTCAACCCATAAAAGACTCGTGGAGGAAAAGAGGGGTATCAATCATTTCTAATGGATGGTCAGATAAGCAAAAGAGACCTCTTATAAATATTATGGCTGCTTCTGCTGGAGGAACAATGTTTATTCAGTCAATTGATGCAACATGAAATATAAAAGATGGTGATTATGTTGCGAAATTGTTTTCAAATGCAATCAAGCAAATTGGAGAAGAAAATGTTGTTCAAATCATCACAGACAATGCAGGCACTTGCAAAGTTGCTGGGTTAAGCATTGAATCTAGGTATCCTTATATCTTTTGGACTCCTTGTGTGGTATATAGTTTGAATTTGGCTTTAAAAAGTATTTGTGATCCTCCTAAAAAATCACCTTAATATGCAAGTTGTAAGTGGATTGCTGATTTGGCGAATGATGTACAAATTATTCGAAATTTTATTGTCAATCATGGTATGGCACTAGCAATATACAATAAATACTAAGTTACGTTTGTTGATGGTGGCTGACACAAGATTTGCATCAAGTATTTTAATGACTAAACGCTTGAGAGAAGTTAGACTGAACTAGAAAAAGGCGATGGATTCGAATTAGAAAGTTTATAGGGATGCAAACATTGATAGCAAAGTACAAGTGAAAAAATGCATCGTGACTGATACTTGGTGGGATGATTTGGATGATTTTCTGTCTTTTACAAAGCCTATACTTAACATGTTACGAGTTTCTGATTTAGATTCTCTTGTTTTGCATTCAATATATGATATGTGGGACACGATGATTGAAAATGTGAAAAAATCATATTTCAGCATGAAGGGATAGATATGTTTGGTGGTAATTCAACCTTTTTTGATATTATTCACCAAATTTTGGAGAGTAGATGGAACAAGAGCAACACTCCCTTACATTGTATGGCATATTCTTTAGTTCCTAAATATTATTGTGAACAAAGCATCAAGAGAAACAAATTGGCAACAAATAGGACTGAAGACCTTGTCTTTGTCCATTGTAATCTCCGTCTGATGTCACGAAATGAAGAGCCATACAAAGAAGGACCAACAAAATATTGGGATCTATGTATGTTTTCCATTAGCTTAACATCTTCATTCTTCATTAAAGAAATGTTTTAGACTAATTGTTTGCATTAATTATTTATGCATTTCTCATTTTGTAGGTGGAGATAACACTAATTTGGATGAACAAACAACCATTAAACTGGCAGAACTTTCCCTTGATGAGCCACAACTAGAGGCATTTTTTCTTGACGATAATGAGTAGAGTTGGAGGGGAATTGGTTGATTAAATAAATTTTTAGGATCAATAGCTGCTATTGTAATTAATTATGTCATTTTTAACTTTTATTTTAATTTTGCGCTTTGTCATGTCAATTTATTTTTTTGGGTGTTTGACTTTTATTATAAACTTCTAGTTGATTTTTAAGTGACATGTTTATCTTTTAACAATTTACAACTTAATCATTATTTAAATTTTCTTTTTACATATGAAGTTTTTGGAAAAAAAATAATAGTTGAAATTTCAAAGATGTACCCACGTACCCGTGTCCGAAATTTGGACTCTTTTTAGCCATATCCCCGTATTCTCCATTTTAAAAAATAAAAAATTTGACATTTAAATACGTACCCGTACCGGAGTCCGAGCAACATAGTAATGATGTACCCATTGCTCTCTAGAAACAAACTCAATCATGTATTCTTCATCCTATCTCAAAGATGGGAAAGGACAGAATCTACCGAGAAGAATAGGAAAGAGAATGACAATTTTCCCACCATTTTCTCCCGTGTTCAATCCCCTTTTTAATGAGTAAAGATAAAAGAACTAGTAGCAGAGTTGGCAGGTGAAAAACGTGACTTGAAGGTAATTCCAAATTGTGTTGTTTCCTTCACTTATCTTCTTTTTGCTTCTGTTCCTTTTCTGCCCCCAATCAGTGGTGATGGTGGGCCTCTTCTCGTAACAAAATGTCACTGTCATCTGTGTATTCCTCGACCGGAATTGAATTCTAGCACCCCGTTCCTCTTTATGTTTATCATCTAAAACTAATATTAAATAATTTTCCCCCAAAGCTATTGAATGTCCTCCATCTTTATCTGTACGCCATTGCAATTTCTTCTTGCCACATAGTCTCTTGCCTCTGGCATTGTATAAAAAATCTTCAAAAATTAAAATGCATTAGAAAGTAAAAAAGTGAATTACTGTTTTTCTTTCCGGGAATCCAATTGTGAGTTCATACCGGAAAATGACGATTCTCCAGTGAACAAGCGGGCATTTTCCATAGACCTAGTTAATCATTTACCGGTGACCCACATGTCAATTTCCTATTTACAAGTAATATGAAGAACGAGAATAAATTTTTGTATCCTGTAAATTAATTTTGGGGTTTTTTCTCAGGGCCTCCAAGAAATTGAAATAGATTGTTGCAATGACATGAAAATGAAGATCAAAATGGCTGTGCTTTTAGAGTAACACTATGTAGCATGACTTGGGTTAGAACCTCACTTTATGTGGCGTTCATGCGGTATTAAATGATATGTGAAATTTAATAAGTCATTTAATTTAATTTTTCATTTAACCTATCATTTAAAGTCAGCTAGACTGGGGTTCTAACCCCAGTAGAAATACATAGCATTACTTGTGCTTTTAATATGTGTGCGCGTGGTGGCATTGTAAGTAGGAGAAGGGAGGTGAATTGGCAAAATTTCAAAGTGGCAATAGGCGGTACTCTATAGTTAGCCAATAATTAAAAGTGATAATTACAGTGTGGTACCATACCTTTTATATGTAGCAAAATTTGCTCAAATCTTTCATTTGTGCCACCCATGCTACCAAATCTTTCAAAATGTCGCAGCTGAAGTCCAAATATATGGTTTCTATTAGTTTGACTTTTAGTTGCCCTAATAAATGACCTTGACAACAATTTGACTATTTTTAAAATGTTAAAATGGCAACTTTACATTTTTTTAATAATAAAATAACTAAAATCAAATAATTAAAATTAAAAACTAAAACCTAGCTTCTTCTTCTTCTCCATCCATCCAACACACCCCTACCCCATCCCCAAGTCCTTGATAATTGACAGTCGTTTCTGACATCTTCGTATTCTCTTACACCCCATTTTGCTTCCACCAATAATGGGCTCTTGTTTACATTTTTCGCCACCATGAAGTTCATCAAAATGTCCCGCAGTTGTCCAATTCATCCACGATGCGCCGGGTTTTGATGTATTTATCATCGAATGTGTATGTTTGGAGGTGTGTAAGGTCAATTATCTTGAACTTGGTTAGTATGATCGAGTATTTTTCTTTCTCCATGGTGTAAATCCATGATTTGGATTGCAAGTCATAAGCGTGGGATCTAACGATAATTTTGAGATTTTGGTTCGATTTCGAGGTGGTAAAGGCGAAGGAAATGGATTTCTGATTCGGTTCGATGTCATCGTCGGAGATGAGGATGACTCGTGTTTTGATAATATCACAGTGTAGAATCGATGGTTCAGGCTGGAGAAGGGTGGGCGTAGGATGGTGGCGGGAAGGTTTTGGGCGATGGAGGAAAGGGTTTGCAGTGGAGTGGAGGAGTTTCACAAGAGGAGAATGAAGGGGGCGATCGATAGGGGGATGGAGTATGCGATGACAATTGATTGTATATGTATGATGCGGTTTTTTGAGAAGCCATTGATGATGATTGTCACATTGAGTTGGGGTAGGTGGGTGGGTAGGGGATAGGGTGGGTATGTATGGGGTGGATGAAGAAGAAAAAGTTGGTTTTTAATTTTAATTATTTGATTTGATTTATTTTATTATAAAAAAGTAAAGTTACCATTTTAACATTTTAAAATTAGTCAAAATTATTGTCAAAGTCAATTATTTGATCAACTAATGGTTAAACTAATAGAAACAATCCATTCGGATTCCAGCTGTGGCATTTTGAAATGTTTGGTAATGTGGGTGTCACAAATGAAAGATGTGGGCAAAGTCTACTACTAAATGAAAGATTTGATACCGATGCTGCAATTATCCCAAATCTTCTGTTAGAAAAAAAAAACTTTTTTTGTTGGGAGTGATGGGTGGTTATTTTTACAATTACTAATACGGCTAACCTCGTCCAAGCTATTAGGTCTTGTCAAAGTGCTTTGCCCATAATGAAGGATCGAGTAGATTATGATGCGGGTTGGGGCAGCCAAAACTCCTTCAAACGTAACCACAGCCGACCTTATAGATATAAAGGAGAAATATTGCATTCCCTATAACATCAAACTCTTTGCTCTCTCTCACGATGAGCAAGCCTCCTTTACTAGGTAGGGGTATGTTGCTGTTAGTTAGTTCCTTCTAAAGGGGGACTTTATCTGCTCCTTCATCCTTTCTTTGGAGCGGTACTTAAGTCGTATAGGCTAGCACCTATCGAGCTTGTCCCCAACGTGTGGGTCCAACTATTGGAGACCTATTTTTTTTTTTTTGTAGAAGGAGACCTCACTTAGTGAGGATATGCCCCTCCATGTCTTCTAATTCATCTTCCAACCTAGAGTCCTAAGTAAAGGGGATTCCAAGGGTTGGTAGTCCTTATGTCCACAGGGGTCTACGCCTTACCTTTTCATCAAAAGATGGAAAGAAACTTGGTTCTAGATAAGGGGCAATAACGAACGTGTGAGCGTGACAATGTCCATTGTGTCTATTAATTTGTGAATCAGCTCTGACCCCCTTTTTTGTTTTTTTACTGTCGCGGTATCGATCGATCGCTTCGAGTTATCCTAAGCAGAGTTGGGTGTCATAGAATACATCTATCTTTGTAGAAGTTTGACCGTTTGATTAAATCAAAGTGTTTCTTTGAAAAGTTCTGCTTAATGGCCAAGAGAGGTAACTTCTTTAGTGTTAATTTTCTTTAATTGTTGGTGGGTAGTTTGTACTGACCCTCTATTGATTTTGTAGAAGATCTCGAATAGAGGAGGTACCCCACCCCTGACATGGCATCCATCCTTTCTGACACCTCCATCGCCTAGAAGAAAGGGTTCAAGCCCTTATCTACTGCATCAAAATAGGTGAGGGACCAATTAGAAAAGATCAACAAGGAGGCTGCTGGCCAAAAAGGAGAAATGCGACCTCCTGTTAAGGATAAAGGGAAAAATAAAGTGGAAGACGTCCTAAGAAGAACTATACATTATCTCTACCAATGGTCAGCCCACCACCTCGCTCTGAATTCCCAGCAGGAGAAAATTTAATGGCTGTCTCCATTGCTGTGGCCAATGGAGGATAGAAGAGGCCAACTGTTTCGGAGCCTTTAAGGCAAGAACTGTCGAAGAGGAGAAGGACCTCGAGCGACTCAAAAACTGCCCCGGATGTAACTCCTCGTACTAAGCTCTCCATGTCTAAGAGGAGCGACGAACTGGCCTCGGAGGCTCTATCCATGCTTCCTCTAGATATTCAGACTACAATTGCCACACTCTATAAGTACTGGACGGATAGTTGGTAGACCTTTATGGAGACCATTAACTTGGTGGACATGTTTCCCACCACGGTGAGCCAAGCGGGAGAGCATTTGGGGTTGGCATAGAGGTTGTAGTCCTCTTTAAAAACCTTCAGAAAAAATAAAGAGTTTTCAAATAAGGCATCTCATGCGAAGGAGGAAGCTATAAAAGCCAAGTCCGAAGCTGAGGTTGCCAGAAAGCAATAGGTTGAAGAGTACATGAAACTTGCTTCTGCTTTAGTAGAAATTGAAAATTTAAAGAAAGAAATCTACTTATCCTAAAGTGAGGTGGCCTTTCTTACTAAGTAAGTGGAAACCTTCGACGCCCATTAGAAAATAGTTGATGAAGCCTTGGAAAGGTCTAATAAGGAGAATGTTGCCTTAAAGAAGGAGATGAGGGAGCTTGGCTCCAAAGTCTCTAGCTTGACGGAAGAGGTAAAGACGGTGAGAGGGGAAGCCCAGTCTGTCTCTAATGATGTTGTAAAGTAGTACATTACCAATTTTCATTTGACAAATGAGTACCAATTCTTTGCTAAGTATTGGCGAAGGTATGCATACATTGAAATTGTGGAATGGGTTGAGGTGCACTCGCAAGCTTTCAACACCTCGAAGTTGAGGTTAGAGTTTTTGGAGGAAACTGAGCCTTAGACCCAGTGGATGGTAGCCATGTAATTAATTTAGAAGATGATGAGACTGGGGACGACAATTCGACTTCTGAATTTGTGGCCCCAAAGCCATTGTCCCTTTTTTCTAGCACCTATCCCCCCACTTACTTAGTTTAGGTTTTTTGTAATTTTTTTTTTATTTCTCCATTATAAATAGATTTGGCCCCCAATGTAACAATCTTCAACAAATGAATAAAATTTCTTATTTATTCCTTATGTAAACAATTTTTTGAATGCTTGTTGAATTTCGCATATGTTACTGCTTTTGACACGCTTTAGCCTTTATTAAGACTTGTTCTATTAAAAAATTGTATGTGTTATAAGTTTGAATACATTTTGCCCCTTTTTACTTTATCTTTCTTGAGCATGGAGTTGAATGATTCATCCACGCTGAGGCTTCCTCCATGACTTTTGTCATTGAGGGGCATGTGTTATCCACCTCTGCGAGTAAGGATGTGGTCCCCTTTGGGATCTATCTCTTCATCGAGGTGCCCACGCTTCCTTACCCGATGAGTTGGCTTTCCATTTCCTTTAGATGGGGTCCTATAATAACAACCCCCATTTGAAAAAGACCAAGGGTTGGAGACTTAGTTCCTAGGAAGGTTGTCTTTGTATTATCGCGAAGTGCTAACATTTGTCACACATTTTCACAAACTACTATGCATTCTTTTTCAAAGTAGACCAATAGTATCCCTGCCTCAACACTTTATGTGCCAGATCCCATCCTCTCGCATTGTTGCCGTAAACCCCTTCATAAATTTCTTGGAGCACGTAGGTGGCCTGCTCGTTACCTATGCATCAGAGTAGGGGTAGGGAGAAACTTCACTTACACACCACATCATCCTAAAAAAAAAAATGCACAGCTTGTCTTCTGAGCTTCTATGCCTTCTCTTTGTCAAAGGGCAGTGCTTAATCTTTGAGGAATGCTACGATAGGTTGCATCCATGGAGGAGGATTTTCGACCCACATCACCTCTTCATCTTTAACAGTGGAGGTTCTAGATAGGTATTCTATAGGCGCGACAATAAGCACTTTGAAATCTTTGCTACTTGCTACCTTCGAAAGAGCATCAGCATGTGTATTTTTCATACGCGGGATTTGAGCTAACTCGAACTTTTCAAAAGATGGAACAAGTTCCATATGCTCCCATGCTCTTGTCCCTGGTCGAGAAACTACCATTAACTTGTTTTACTACCAACTGAAAGTCATTGCTGATAGTTAGCCTCTTTACTTGCATTTTCCTAACCAATCTGAGACCAGCTAGAAGGGCTTCGTATTCGACTGCGTTGTTGGTAGAATTTGAACCTCACAACACAATCAAACTTATGCCCTTCTGAGCCAACTAAGACTATTTCTACCCTAAATCCTATTTTTCTAGAGGAGCCATCAACAAATAGGTTTTAGGTAGGAGGTTCAGTAGGTTCCATTTCTTCTTCCAACTAAGACTATGCTAAGGCTTGGCTTTGATTTCATCTCTCGTCTTAAACACAATGTCAAATTCACTAAGTTCCATAGCCTATTTCTTCATTCTATTTAAAGCGTCAGGCTTCTAAAGCACTTGCTTGAGTGAGAAGTTGGTTGGCACTTGTATAGTGTAGGCCTGAAAGTTAACTTCTCCATGTTTGGATAATGAATCTTTGTTGCCAAAAGTGCTTTGCTTACATAATAAACAAGCACTTGTTGATCATTCATCCTTTACTAGTATTAAACTGATAGCATCGATGGTAATTATCAAATATAGTTGTAGATGCTCGTCAATCTTAGGCTTGGAGAGTGGAGAGCATGTTCCAAGTGCTTCTTCAGCTCTCGCAAGGCTACTTCACACTCCTCTGTCAACTGGAACTTCTTTCCTCCTTTGAGAACCTTGAAGAAAGGAAGACATTTATTAGTTGCTTTTGAGATGAAGTGGCTTAAAGCTACTATGCTCCTAGTGACGCTCTGTACTTTTTTAGGCTTCTATGATGACCTCATTTTGACCAAGGCTTTAATATTTTCAAGATTGGCCTCTATGCCCATTTGGTTAACCATGTAGCACAAGCCTTTCTTGAGACGACTCTGAATGCGTACTTGAGGGGGTTCGGTCTCATTCTATACCTTTACAGTGTTAAAAAGGCTTCACCAAAGTGCTTCACATGATCCTTTACTTTCAAGTTTTCACCAGCATATCATCCACGCACGCCTCAATTTTCATTCTAATAAAATCTGCAAACATGTTATTAACAAGTCTCTGATACGTGGCCCTGACTTTTTTCAACACGAAGGGTATCTCCTTATAGTTATAAAGACCTCTGTTCGTTATGAAGGACATGTGCTCTTCATCAGTTGGGTACATTGTGATGTGATTATAGCTTAAATAAGCGTATGGAGCTCAGTAGTTCGTGTTCGACAGTAAAATTAACAAGTTGATCTATATGTGGAAGTGGAAAGATGTCTTTGGGGCAAGCCTGATTAGAATTAAAAAAATCTTCGCATGTCTTCTACTTGACATTTGTGTTTTTTAACAAGGGCATGGTTTGATACCTACTTCGGATAAGTTAACTTTCGGATGAAACAATTGTCAATAACTTCTTGACCTTATTGTTCAGGGCCTCATACCTTTCTGGGTTGAGGGCCCTCATTTTCTGTCGATGGGGGATAGCTTAGGATCAATCTTACTAATTATATCCTTATGTCTCTAAGAAAAGACATCCAAGTTTTCACATAAGAAGCGTTTCAATTTTTCCTTAACCTCCGTTGGCAATCCTTTCCAACTTGCAAAGATTTGAAGGGGTCATGGGATCTTCTGGAAAACTCTCCAACTCTTCCACTGAGGCTGTTTGAGGCTCATAGTCAATGATACGAGGATCTAGTTCATCAAATTTAGCCACTTTTTTAGTAGTTCTCCCTTCTTCAGGGGCTGTTATCACTTCAAAGATAGCCTTTTCTTCAAAGACATCTATCATTTTGCCATCTTTCTCTTGTTCAAAGATTTGCCCTTATTTAGGGGTATCGTTCATGTCAATGTCCATCAAAATTACATTAACATCCATAGGTTAGGCCTTCCTGAGGGAGTTCAAATAACACCCCCTTGCACTCATTTGGTTGCCCCTAATAGCGGTTCTAAGTAGGGAACTTCATACACAAGTGGTGAATGGACGTAAGAGCCCACAGTTCCTTCAAATATGGTCTTTCTAGCACCCTATGGTAGGCAAAACGGTTGTCCACTACCAATAACTCCATAAAATGATGAGCAGTAAATGGGACCGTCCCCATCTCCACTACTAGAGTGATTTTCCCGCTTGGGATGATACTATTACCAATGAAGCCATACAATGGAGAGCTCATATGAGTTAACTCATGGTCCACTTCTATTTTGTCAAATGTTGCTCCAAATATGGTATTGATCAAACTTCCATCATCTGCCAGCATTCTTTTAAGACCATTTCGTACCACAATGACCCTTACTACTGGGGCGTTGCAATGTGGATAATGCAAGTCAACTACATTGTCTTGTGTGAAAGTGATGGGTTGAACCCTTCTCTCAGTTGATGGTTGACTGTTGTTGACTATGAAGCTTGCCATTGGAGGATCCCTGGATTCTCTTATATAGTTTCTTTGCACATTTCTAGTCTCCCATCCAACATACAGGCCTCCAATCTTTCGAATAGGTTCACGGCTAGTGTTAGCTGGACGGCTCCTCATTTGCCTTTGACCTTCCCTAGGCCTTTCCCCATCATTTTCTCGTCTTCAAGAAACGTCATCCCAAACAAGATTACTATCCTCAACCCTTCTAGGTTGTTGATCTTGCCTAGGAGGTGCATATTCTCATGGGAGCATGTTCCTTCTTTGATTACTTGATTGCGGATACAAGAAAATGTCCTTATAGTAAGATGCATTATGGGTGTAAAAATGATGGTAAGTGCAGTAAAAAGGTGTCTCAACCCTATTTTTAGGTTTAGAACTTCACTTTCTACACCTTCCCCTTTGGGCAAATTATTGGCCGAGTTTTTCTTGGTGTGCCTCAACACTGGGTTGACTTTCTCATAAGCTAAAGTTGATACTGCATTCGACATTGTTGTAGCCAATGCTTACCTTGGGTTGAGGGTGGATGACTGTTTGACCTGGTGTTCCATCAAGTGGGAGGTGAGATCTATTTCTTGTTGCCTCTGAGGAGGTCGAAGTCCCCGATTGGCCATATTGCAATGATCCTTCAGTTTTTCATTGATGATTTTGTGTCTTATCATTTCCAGTAGGACTTCATAATTGGTAGGATCCTTGTTTTGCATGTCTATCCAAAAAAGAGAATTCATGTACAGCCCTCCCCTAAGGGCTGATAGTGTCTATCTATCGATAACTTGCATGCAGTAGGTCATTTCATCGGTAAAATGAGTCAAAAGTCTTTTCAATGACTCTCATTGTTGCTACCTCATGTCTTGGAGACTCTGTAGTGGCTCTTTACCTTCTTTGCTTGTTGTGAAGTACTTAAGAAAGCCTTTCTTGAAATTGGTGAACTTCTGATACTTTCTTCTAGAAGCCTAGTGTACCACACTTCACCTACTTCACTTATGGTCAAGTGGAAGGATCTACATTTTACAATGGGAGTTAAACCCCTTAGTTTCATATGGGTTTTGAAGCTATTAAGGTGCCTCGCAGGATCTCCTCATCCATCATACTTAGAAATTTTAAGAAGCACGAAATGGCTAGGGATATGAGCATCCCTAATTCCTTGGGAGAATAACAAATTCTCATCATTGTCATCGAGGTCACAAGACCTTTGTGGTTCGTCAGATTACTCATCTTCTCTGACTTGATGTCTCCAATGTGGTTAGGAGTGTCCTGCTTGATTCCTTTCTTGTTCTGCCCTCCTTTGATGCCTGTTCCTAGGTGGAGGATTCTGAGGCAGGTTGCCATAAACAAGTTCATTTTGTCTTTCGAACTGAGGTGGCCCTTACTGCATGCAAATGAAGGTTGAGCCTGCCTATTTCTAGACTTTCCAGAGCTTGTCCTGTCGAAGACAATTACGAATCTTTAAGGCATGTCTTCCAGTTCGTAATTTGGGGAAAAGTTGAATGGAACCTCATTGGGTTGGTGGATATATCAACCTCAAATTCACTCTCTTGAGGGCCTCTTCCATGATGTAACGTTGATAATTAGCCATTTGACTTTGGACTTCCACCATGGTAGTAATTCCCTTACAGAAAGTCATGAAAGAAAGCATTCTCTTCAGTTGGGTATGGGGGACCAAGTATCCTCCCTGGTTCTACATATTCCTAAGCAGCTTATGCATGGTAATATTCTGCGAGGTAATATCTCTCATGTTTGTAGCCATGGTGGCCACATCCCTAGTGAGCGTAGTAGCTATACTAGACCCACCTTTTGATTCACCTCACCGATGTTGTCGATGAAATTGATGGTGAGTTGCTGGAACAGCATGTGAAGGTTCCCCTTCTTCAGGGTGTTCTCTAGCTCTCCGAGGCACTGATTTTCATTGTCAAAACTCATGGTAATGTTTTCAATCCAATAGCAACTTGGCTTTTTTTTTTTATATGGTGACGGAAATGTAGGTGGTAACAAATAATTGAATAAAAAATTGATTGTGTTTTAAACGTGATAAGTGTATTTTATACACTTAATCGGGCTCCAAAATATTCATATTCTTAATTCTTTTAATGAAATTA
>CAIGRH010222243.1:0-11285 GCA_903798295.1 Fraxinus nigra | reverse complement strand
TAAAACAAATTCTCAGTTTTAAGGATACTACAATCTAGACTATGGTATACATACATTGCAATCTAGCGTATTGTTAAAACATTGCATGTGAGAATGTGCAATTAGAGGAAAATTACCATCGAATTTAATAATCTTCACCGGCTTCGGCCAGCGAACAAAACATTGTCGATGATTGTAAACATCAACAACGACATTATGAATTGATAATATTTAACGGATGAGTTAGCGATCATCGACGATATGTCATGAGTAATTCCATCCAAATCACTGGCTTATCCGTACGTAATATTATAAAGAAAGAACAAAANACAAATTCTCAGTTTTAAGGATACTACAATCTAGACTATGGTATACATACATTGCAATCTAGCGTATTGTTAAAACATTGCATGTGAGAATGTGCAATTAGAGGAAAATTACCATCGAATTTAATAATCTTCACCGGCTTCGGCCAGCGAACAAAACATTGTCGATGATTGTAAACATCAACAACGACATTATGAATTGATAATATTTAACGGATGAGTTAGCGATCATCGACGATATGTCATGAGTAATTCCATCCAAATCACTGGCTTATCCGTACGTAATATTATAAAGAAAGAACAAAAGGTATTTAAAGTTAACATTCAATAACTATTAAAAATATAGAAATAAAAAATTTCGTCGGTGATACTAAAGGGATTTACACTAGCAACCAAAGCATTATTGTTGATATTAGTGACGACATTGTCATTGATAATCGTTGAATGAAATTTGTCGGTGATTATCGACATTATTACCGTTCACGTCAATTAATTCGTTAATGATATGCGTAAATAATCCTTTATTCTATTAGTAATTTTATTATTCTCCAAAATCTCACGTTAATAAATTTTGCCTAAAACCTTAATTACTTGAGTCATATTTCAGCTGCTAAGTGAAATAATTTTAGTACCATTTTCCTTTATCAACTGATGTTTATGCAACTCCGATCGATTGGATCAATTTTGAACAGTTGCGTGAGAATCGATACAACTCTTTTTCATTGCTCGGACCTTTCATTAATTAATTAATACTAATTGAAATTAAATTGACATGATGACTATTCTTTTTAGCTTTCAAATAAAGAAAAGTGGACCCTTCACACCGTGGTGAAGAAAACAGTCTACCTGATGCCCAATTTTTTTGACTCTTGAATCAATAATTTTACTTATATAAAGGAATTTGACAAAGAGGTTGACAAAATGTCACATGGGGGCGCCCGCGGCCCAATAGGAGGCCGTCATGTGCCATTTTGTCAAACTCTTTTGTACAAATATTATTTCTTGAATATCCAAAACTGTTAGTCAGTTTCTTGAATCTAAGCAACTACGTAAATTTTGAGTAAATCTAGTCATAAAGTGGATTTTAAATTGACCAAACATTATGTGACATTACAAAATTCTTCATGAATTTGTTTAAATTGGATTAATTTTCAGATTTCATCAATTAAGATAGAGAGATTCTCTCATTAAAAAAAAAAATCCTTCATTAAATTTCTTATATTGGATTTTCAGATTTCATCAATTAAAGATAGAAAGAATTTCTTTTATTACATACTAACTATTACAGAATCTTCTTAATATTTGTGGATAAAAATAAAATTGTTATGACTATTCTTAAATTAAAATAATGTCAATATTAATAATATAGAACATGAAAAAAAATATTATTTTTTTTTTAATAAAAATGCTTGGTCGCGAGGTTTTGGATGATGCTTACAAATTAATTATTTAATTAAAATTTAAAGTATTAAAATTAGTCTAATATCGAAATATTTTGAGAGTATAATTTTTAAATTATATATTTTGCTACTCAATTGGCAACCAAATTACTTTTTAACTCCAAAACCATGTTGTTAAAAATAGTTCAAATAGATAAAATTAAAAATTCAAACTCAATTAATTAATCATATTTAGTAATTAATTATTGTCATTCTGACCAATAGCTGAAGAGGAATGAATACTAACCAAATATAACACAATTATTATTATATTATATGAAAAGAAATGAACAAAATCTAAGAAAATTAAATAAATGAATATCATTTTCATAGAATGAACCCTGTAGAGATAAAAGTTGATAGGGATACCAACTTTATTTGCATTTTTATATACAGAGATAGAGAGAGGTGTATGTATCTGTGTGTACAAGGGGTATAAAAATATTAATATTTTAATGTCGTTGAGACGTGAAAATGAAAGCTATACCCATGAAAGATGGGAAAGAGAGAGAGAGGAATTGGTGGTGGTGATGTAGAAGAAGCAGAGGGAGCAAAAAATGGTCATGGAGATGCGAGCCAACACCATTACTAGTGCTAGTATTAGAAAGGGAAACTTCTCAGTACTCTTCCTTTTTCTCCTTTTCATTCTCATTCTCTTCATCCTTTAATTCTTAAATTTAATCAGACAATACACTTTTTTACCTTTATCTTTTCGACATCAAGATTTGTTTTTTTTTTTTCCCTATATTTTTATTCCTATTCTAGACATATGAAATAAGCCCATATGTTCTCTTGTTTTTCGATCGGAGTTCTGGATTTTTTTGTTTTTAATTGGTAAGGTCCTTTTGGGTACTGAATCCAAGAACTTTCTTGATACTGTGTTTATTGGCGGACTTCTTTGTTGACTATCTTAAGTGGGGTTTTGTGGCATTAACTGTTTGATTAAGGAACGTTACTCTGATCTGGGTTTTCTGTGGTTTTGGTTGTATGCTCTGGATCTTGTATCGGATTTAATGAAAGCGTCAATCTTGGATTCTAATCTTCGTAATTCTGGGATTGGCTGAACTGGGATTTCAGGGGTTTGAGAGTTTTTTTTTTTTTGGAATTTCCCTGAGAATCTGTAAAACCTTTTGGTGTTGTGATGCTGTAGTTCTGATTTTACATGTTTTCGTGATTAGAGTTATTTTGGGTGTACATATAGTTAGATTTTGTGTGAATTTGATGGGAGCAAGTTCCCCCTTGGTGATATTTTGTGATTCCTTGGGGGGAAATTACCTTATGCGTCTCACAAATATTTCAGGAAAAGAAAATTACCATACATAAATCAACTTGCAAAAGGAGAAAGGATAAAAAAAATCCCACCATTTTTATTGTGGGTTTAATAGTTTTGGCTTTGCTCAGATAAAATTTCTCTATTTAACAAACAAATTGATATACTCTGTGTTGTAGAGTCTAGATTAGGAGAAAAAGGGAATTGTAGAGTGTTTTGGGTGTTGGGTTATCGCTGGTCTATGGGAATACCTGATATTACGATACTGGGTTTGATTGAGAAGGTTAGATCTTGGATTTCTTGGGGAAAGAGTGGTCCAACTTCCATATCCGGTGGACTTCAGATGACTGGTAAGAGTTGCAAAATTTGTTACCAGTGTGATAGCGATATATCAGAATTTTCCCTCAAGTACCACTGTCAAAGCTGCGGAAGGGTATTGTGTGGGAACTGTGTGCATGAACTTGCATCCGGACATTCGAGAGAAACAAAGGAGAGAGTGTTTGACATCAAGTTTTGCAAGTTTTGTTTAGAACTTGGTCCCTGGAGCAACTGCGCAAGAATGTATAATGGCAAGGTTTATCCTTCTGAATCTCCAAGACAGAGCCCAGAATCACCATCACCAAGTTTTTGTCGTGAGAGATTTGATGATCATTCCCCCAACGATCTGGCTAAAAATATCGACACATCATTTTCGAATCATCCATCTCCAGTGTCTGATCCTCGTTCACCAAGGTATGTGCCGGGGTTTATTGTTACTTCAAAGTTTTATGGATCACATGTTTGTAAATTTCGAATCTATTACTTGCTATTATGGTTTTTGATGAAGTTTATTATTGTTGAATTTTGTTTATACCCTGAACTGAAGTATTCAGATTCCTTGAATACTATAAATATATCATTTTGATATTAACTGCAGTTAAGCTAGATTTTGAGGTTGTATGTCAATTTACCTGATCTTTTGCATGGTAATTTTATGCTTATATGTATCACATAAATAACATTAGTGGTGTCCTTGAGTGTTTTAGAGGACATATTATTGAAGATCTAATGAGTTCACACATGGTCTGCTATAATTTGCTCTTTCTGGGGTTGAAATTTTTATGGTTATGTTTGTGATTGCAGTTATGAAGATGAGGGTGATGATTCCACAAGTTGCTTTTTCAGCGCATCGAGTGAATACTTACATTACAATTCTGATGTAGATTTAAGTAGTGTTAGTGCTAGGCACGGAAATTATAGTTTTTCGTCTGTTGGATCAAGCCCTTCAGACAGCCCCTCTAGGGTCCATATTACTTCCAATAGGGTTGGGCATCATGTACAGCAAGAGCAAGGTGGAACAGCTAGATCTCAGAATGATGGTCCCTATGATCAAGAGTCTATGGCTGTTTTAAAGGGGACAGGGGATCCTGAAAATGTCCATAATCTGTTGATATTCCAGAATAAGTGTGAAAAGCCACTGGATTTTGAAGCCAATCATCTCATCTGGTTACCTCCACCACCAGATGATGTATCTAGTGAGGCAGAAAATATTTTTTTTACTTATGACGATGAGGATGATGAAGTTGGGGAGTTAGGTGCAATGTTTTCCACTACTGATAGTCTAGATAGCATGTTTTTGACAAAGGAAAAGCTAAATCATGTTCACAAAGAGCCCTTGAAAGCTGCGGTGCAGGGGTATTTTAGGTCTCTTGTGTCGCAGCTGTTGCATGCGCATGGTATAATGGCTTCCAAAGAGCACTATGCTGAGGACTGGCTTGACGTAATTATGGAAATAGCATGGCAAGCTGCAAATTTTGTGAAACCAAATACTAGTAGAGGAGGCAGCATGGATCCCTGTGACTATGTTAAGGTTAAATGCTTAGCTTCAGGAAGTCCTAGAGAGAGGTAAACATCTGGTATTATTGAGCGATTTCTTATTCACGTTTTACAGTTTTATTTGTGAAAAACACTAAATTTATCAGTAGATATTTTGAAAAAATAAAGTTAATCCAATCTTCAATGCAGCATGTTTATTAAAGGGGTAGTTTGTTCCAAGAATATAAAACACAAGCGCATGACATCACAATACAAGAACCCTAGACTACTTCTCTTAGGAGGAGCTCTTGAGTACCAAAGAGTTCCCAATCAGCTTGCATCTTTTGATACATTACTGCAACAGGTTCATTCTTAATTAGATTTATTATTTTTTTTTTCATTTCTTTAAGATATCAAAGCTATTGAGCATGAATTTAAGAATTTATTTTTGAATCAGGAAAATGATCATCTAAAGATGATTGTTTCAAAGATAGAGGCCCATCGTCCAAATGTGCTGCTTGTGGAGAAAAGTGTGTCTTCATTTGCTCAAGAACGTCTGCTAGCAAAGGAGATCTCATTAGTTTTAAATGTTAAAAGACCTCTGTTGGAGTGGATTGCAAGATGTACTGGTGCTACTTTAACTCCGTCGATTGATCATATATCCACGACGCGGTTGGGACACTGTGAACTTTTCCATTTGGAGAAAGTTTCAGAAAACCATGAACCGCTGAATCAGTTCAACAAAAAACCCTCAAAAACCTTAATGTTTTTTGAGGGATGTCCCAGGCGGTTAGGTTGCACGGTAATTTTTATTTATTTATTTATTTTTTGGAATTTATGGTATGTTATTTATTATTTTTATCTGAGCATGCATTGTATGAATCGATGATTTCCTGCTTCCTAATCATTCTATTTTTGCTAGTTGCGAAACTTTGACAAGGAACTCCTCCTCGGTCTCTTTTCATTTGTTATTTCTAATGCATACCAAAGAAGTATTGAGGTTATATTTAATAACATGGGAATGGGGTAAAGCAGGAGGAGGGAACTAATTCTATTCTGTGTTTTTAGGTTGTACTGAAGGGATCATGTCGTGAAGAACTTAAGAAGGTGAAAAGTGTAGTACAGTATGCTGTCTTTGCGGCATATCATTTATCACTTGAGACCTCTTTTCTTGCTGATGAGGGTGCTAGTCTTCCTAAAATGGCAGTAAAACCTTCATCCTCCTTGCCAGAGCGGATGAGTCCTAATAATTCTCTCTCCGTGATCCCTATTTCTACTGTTCCTTCCAGTTGCCCTGAAGAACTTGATGTCCCTAGCATTGATGTAGGACCTGCAGAATTCCATTTGGAGCTTGGTCTACATGAGTCACTGTCTGAACTCGGTCATTCTAGTTATGATGATGACTGTATGACCGATGAGTACAGATTTGTAAATGCACTCTCTGATGCATGTGATGATAATTTGGCTGGCTTTGGAAATTATGCGCAGACAGGATTGCTAGGTCAAGAAGAGGGCCAATCAGGTGAAGTTTCTGAACTTGCTGCACTGGAGAGGGTTGATGAGATTGATGACTCAAGTGAATATTATTCTGTTAATGATGTTCACCAGAGCATATTAGTTTCTTTTTCTAGTCGTCATGTGCTAAATGGAACTGTATGTGAACGTTCTCGACTCCTGCGTATCAAATTCTACGGTCCTTCTGATAAACCATTGGGGAGGTATCTTCAGGGTGATCTATTTGATCAGGTAACCTTTCTTTTGGGTCAGTTACTATTGCCTTAATTGTCTAGTTGCTTTGGTTATTCACTGCAATTTGTATTGCCAGTCATCTTGCTGTAGATCATGCAAGGAGCCAGCTGAAGCCCATGTCATATGCTATACACATCCGCATGGGAATCTTACAGTAAACATCAGACACATCCCCTCAGTGAATCTTCCTGGGGAGCGAGATGGAAAGATATGGATGTGGCACAGATGCCTCAGGTGTGCACATATTGACGGAGTTCCACCAGCCACTAGAAAGGTGGTGATGTCTGATGCTGCCTGGGGACTTTCTTTTGGAAAATTTCTCGAGCTTAGTTTTTCTAACCATGCAACTGCTAACCGTGTTGCAAGCTGTGGTCACTCTCTGCAAAGGGACTGCCTCAGGTTTTATGGGTAAGTTTGATGTTCAGTTAGATTTCAGTTCCATTACTGTTGTTCACGGGCATGTTGATCATCAGAACCATTTTGTTAGTTGTAATAGTGGTTAAACAATGACTTGTTTTTGCTCTCCAATCTTTTGACAGGTTTGGGAGCATTGTTGCTTTTTTCCAATATTCTCCTATTGATATTCTCTCTGTCTATTTGCCGCCATCAATTCTCGAATTCAGTGGCCATGGTGAACAGACCTGGGTACAAAAAGAAGCATCTGAGGTTTGTAGAACGTTTGAATTTTTTTTCCCAGTTTTTGTTTCTCTGGAGATATAATTAAATTATTTATGTCTGAATCACAACCATCTGCCTTGCCTTGCCTTAGCTTTTGAGCAAAGCCAAAGCCTTGTATGCAGGGATATCAGTTGTTCTTCATCAAATTGAACAGAAAAGCTCATCTTTCAAAGATGAATTCTCCAAGGCGAGTGCGTTGCATTGTCACATCTTGGTGTTAAAGAACATGCTTGCAACAGAGTTGAATCATTACAAAGTGAGTACTGCATGCAGTTCAACTCTGTTCATGTGCTTCATGCAATTGTGATCTAGTGTCCTGGTTTCTCTGACTTATTTCAGTTTGTTTGAACAGGATTCGCTTCTATTAGTCGATGAAGAGAATTTAGACCTAGGTCATGTAACTGTTGACATTCTTGAAGTTAATCGATTGAGACATTCGCTTCTGATGGCTTCACATTTTTGGGATCGCCGGCTATATCTACTGGACTCTCTCCTTAATAGGAGCTCCAGTCCCAATGCTCAGAATGATGATGCAGCTCATGATGGCTTGAAAGAATTTGATGCATATTTGGCAGATAGCAGTATTGAGTTAGGTCACGAAGATAATGCCCTCGAGTATTTAAAATTAGATGAATGCCCAAAAAAGCCTGTATTGTCCAAAGATGAGCCAAATTTTTTGCTGTTAGAGTCTAGTTTGCTGGAAAAATCTATATCAAGCAAGTTTGACCCGAATGCGAAGGATAGAATGCAAGCAGACGAGGAGAATGCAGTCAACAATACATCACTAGAACGCCTCCAATCAGCTGGGTCCAGTCTTTCAGATAAGATAGATTCTGCATGGACAGGCACAGATCAGTCTCCAATAAAAGCTCCGTTTCTTGAATCACTTAAAACTGACGTACCTTTATCCATGGTATCCGAGCTAATAAATCGAAAAGAAAATCCATCTCTTAAAAGACTGATGTCACCCACCAGAGTATACTCCTTTGATTCTGCTCTGAGACTTCAAGAAAGAATCAGTAAAGGACTGCCACCTTCTACATTGCGTTTGTCTAATCTCAGATCTTTCCATGCTTCTGGAGATTATAAATATATGGTCAGAGATCCTGTTCCAAATGTACGAAGGACTTATTCTCAAATATTTCCTCAAGAAGCTAAATTAAATCTTTCAAAGGGTCTGACACCCTCTTTTATCTCTTCTATTTCTCTTTTGCCTGAAGGAGTAAGATTGATGATCCCACAAAATGTTCAAAATGAAGTTGTCATTGCTGTTTATGATAATGAACCCACAAGCATAATATCACATGTTCTTAGCTGCAAGGAGTATGAAGAATGGGTTACTGATAAGCCAAATAGGCTTGAAGGAGGATCAAATATAAGTCAAACTAAAAGGGTGAATGCTTTAGCCTCTGACCTTTCTACATGGCAGTCCTTTGGTTCACTGGACTTGGATTTCATTAACTATGGAAGTTATGCCTCTGGAGATTCTTTGGCTACCGAGAGTTCTCTATTCACAGACTCCAAGAGTTCTCCTCATCTAAGAATTTCTTTTGAAGAGGAGTCTTCAAGCGCTGGTGGAAAGTTTAAGTTTTCTGTTGTATGTTACTTCGCAAAACAATTTGATGCGCTTTGGAAGAGATGTTGTCCCAGCAAAGTGGATTTTGTACGTTCCTTAAGCCGCTGCAGGAGATGGAGTGCTCAGGGGGGAAAGAGTAATGTTTATTTTGCAAAGTCATTTGATGAGCGATTCATAATCAAACAAGTAACAAAGACTGAGTTGGAATCCTTCGAAACATTTGCACCTGAGTATTTTAAATATTTAACAGATTCTCTCAGATCAGGAAGTCCAACTTGCCTTGCCAAAGTTCTTGGTATTTATCAGGTTAGACCTCATTTATTGGTTTTGTTTGTTTGTTGTTTCTTTGTATTTTTGGTTCTAATCTACTGTTTTAATCTAGGTCATCGTCAAATATCCAAAAAGCAGCAAGGAAACAAAAATGGATTTGATGGTTATGGAGAATCTCTTCTTTAAAAGAAGTATCTCAAGGGTGTATGATCTCAAGGGCTCTGCACGATCTCGTTATAATTCAGATGCAACGGGAACAAATAAAGTATTATTAGATATGAATCTTTTAGAAACACTCTGTACAAAACCTATATTCCTTGGAAGCAAAGCAAAATGGAGCCTGGAAAGAGCTGTTTGGAATGATACATCCTTTTTAGCGGTAATCTGCTTTCACATTCTATTATTGATGAGGTTACTGGGCTTTGATCACTAGTTTGAAGCTTTTCACAACAATGTTTATTCTTTACTAGTGTTGTGAAAAATTATACTGATTTCATCTGAAAGATTAACAAGTGGTATACTCTATGCTTTGGAAGTTTCTATAGATAGTTCGAGAAAAGCACTGAGCTATTGGCAGGGACATGTTTCCAATAAAAAATGGGGTTTTCTTTGTTAGAATTTACAGATTCGTTATCGAGGAAAATTTAGGAAAAATGGTGCTTGGATGGAAATTTGGGTTGAATCTTTTCATTTTTATTTTTATACTGAATGTTGGAACAAGGAGATTATATTAATCTTCACGATCTTTTATTCCTTTTCTTGATTACAGTCTGTTGATGTGATGGACTACTCTCTGTTGGTTGGGGTGGACGAAGAGCGCAAGGAGCTGGTTATAGGGATAATCGATTTCATGAGACAATATACTTGGGACAAGCAGTTGGAGACATGGGTAAAGGCATCCGGCCTACTCGGTGGACCAAAGCACGCGTCTCCAACCATTATATCGCCAAAACAATACAAGAAAAGATTCAGAAAAGCAATGACAACCTACTTTCTTACGGTCCCGGATCAATGGTCGTCATAAGCATTAAAGTTTCTTCATTTCACTTACCTCCTAGGTAAAGGTGTCTCCGGTATGGCTGGTTTAGTTTGGAACCCTCTGGTCGAGGCATTGCTTCTGATTCGTTTGTAGAGCATCAGTCAATAAAGGTCAAATAGAAAAGAAATAATTGGACAAAACTGGATTAGAGTAAATTCTGCATTCTGATTTTTCTATATTGGTTTTTTTCGTTTGTGGATGCCTTCAGCCCCAAGAAGAAACCACACAAATGCAGGTGGGAGAAACTCTGTTACTGACCAACGTACTTGTAAATTTGTACAATTTTTGTTGAAAAATACTTTGAATTTATTATTTCTTGTCTCTGTTGAGCCCATGCTTTGTAAGCAATAGAAAATGGAGTTACGGAGAGCTATTCAACTTTATGCAGCATGTTAGCGAAAGTTTTACGCACTTTTTTTCTGCCCTATCTGTTTTAAATTTCGTTTTCATTGTTGGTATTGAACTGGAATTTCTGGAAGAATTTGTTCTGTATGAAACCTTTACTTGGAAGGTTGTGTGCATGTGGATATCTACATTTTTTAAATCCTTTTCTCTTGTTCATGTGCAAAGACTGCACAGTGTGTCCTTTAAGGCAACTGAAAATCAATTTTCAACAAATTTTGCTTTGGCTTGGAGCAAAGAATTTTTCTGAAAAACAATTCTACTATGTTCCTGGGAGATGAAGAAATGAACTTGATAATAAAAGGTGCCCTTTAAGAGAACAATTATTACTGTATTTTATTGGATTGTTCGACTTTTTGACTTAAAATTAGTTGGTTCTATTTTTGAATGATGGGTTTAAGCCCTTGTTTGCCAACCATTTTTATAAAATTCTTTTTTCCCATCAAATTCATTTTCAATTACACATTTTCATAATAAAATATTTCACATAAATCAATTTTTTTAATCACTATTCTAAAACTAATTCATTTTTTTTTTTTTTTTAAAAAAACACTATTTATAATGATTGTCAAATTGGGGCTAATTATCTATGAAAAATCAAACGAGTTAAAGCAAAAGGTACGTCTGAACGTGACAAAACGAAAGGAATGACTAAGCCGTTGTTTGGCAATCATTAAAATAAAACTCTTTTTTTCTCCAACTCATTTTCAACTACCCATTTTAACAATAAAATATTTTGCATGTAAAAAAAAAAAAAAAACTA
>CAIGRH010222215.1:0-22739 GCA_903798295.1 Fraxinus nigra | reverse complement strand
GTGTATATATATATTTTTTAAGTTTAGTAATTTAATAGTTATAATGTTATAAAAAAAAACGAGCCGGCCAGCCGAGCCGCGAGCCGAGCTTGCCCGGGTATGGGTCGAGCCGGCTCGGCTCGACTCGACTCATTGTCACCACTGCCTATTGGTCATGTTGTTTCTTGACTATTATTATTATTATTATTATTATTATACATAAACGAGATTTGAAAATTGAATTTCAAAACGACACAATTGCTTAAAAATCTTGTATCTCAAATTCTTAATATGCTTGTTGGATTATGGAATATATAATTGGGAGCCATCAAAATAAGGTTGAATACGAAAATGTATTAAGAAGTTCATTGTTTATCAAACTTAAAGACGTCTTTCTAAGTCAATGGACTCATGGTTGGTTGACAGTCCATCCACAAAAATGGCCTTTTTTGTATCAAAAACTTTCAAAATCTCAATTCATCCCATTGCAATCCCTAGCATGAGTCATAGCTAATCGAGATTTATGTTCGAATATAAATCGTTTATAGATCCGTATTTTCATGACGTTTTGTCCTTGAAATAGAAGTACATAACACTTCTTATTTGTCAAAAATCTAACCATTGATTGAAAAATATGTTTTTAAAATCAATGTACCCAAATCTACCAACACATAAGAGTGTAAACTAAGTTATAAACCAAAATGTACATATATAGCATGACTCATAATATAGAATAATACTTTTACATCCAAATGTGCACTTCTTATGCGTCAAAAATCTAACCATTGATTGAAAAATATGCTTTTAAAATCAATGTACCCAAATCTACCAACACACGGGGAGTATAAACTAATGTATAAACCAAAATGTACATATAGCATGACTCAATGTACCCAGAGCAGAGGTTCACATCAGATAGCAGCCAAAAATGAAAAAGCAATAGCATCAGCACTACTACTACTAGATATATGCCAACATTTCCACAAAGTACTAAAGATTGATTACCTGACAAACCCCATATTTACTATATTACTACTTGTATCATATTGTATGTACTCAAAGCAGCCTATTTACTATTAGACATAACAAAGAATGAATTCAAGCTAGATCTTTGCACAAAATACCAAAGACAAGACCTTCCCTTCACAATACAGATCAAAAAAGTACGCACGCCAAAAATTCAACACCAGTAGTCATAAGAAATCTATATGCTGGTTCAGATTAAGTCAATGGCGATTCGACAACTCGAGGGGTCTCCCTTTCATGTGTAGCTGAACTATGGGTAATGCTTGAGGTCAATTGATCCCCAATTCATAAGCTTTTATCTGCAAAATAAATATAAATCATCAAACAGATCAAATAAAAATCCCTTGATAGCATGTCTAATGACTCTTGAATTCTCCATTGTATATCGTGGCAATAGTCAATAGAAATGAACTTTTCCAGATAAAATTATGTCTTCCCATTAATGGAGAAAATTAAGACGCTTATTTTGACGTCAGTCAGGCTCAAGAGTAATCAATACCTAAATGAAAGGTACAATATCCAAGTAAATTCCAAAGAAATCGACATTCAAAACAAAAGTATGGAACTACTAACATGTACATGGCAATGCTGAAATGAATTCTGGAAGAAATTACGCAAAGCCACATTATCATGATCTTAATTCAACCGAAACCAAATCCTTCACTAGCTTCATGGATTGCCAATAATAATCGTTCTTCAAGCTGTTCCTTTGAAGAATACTCTGGAAGGTCCAGTTGATTGAAGCTGAAAAAAATGGAGATGAACGAATTGGCAGGGCCAAGATTACAATGCAAACAATTATCTAATTGAAAAAAGCTAAATAACACTCAACTCATTATCCTGATACATGAAGAAACTTACCAGGTATGAGCCGATGGCAGTCGTTCAGGAGCTCCATATGCCTTGTGAATCTGAAATTTTTGGGGACCAGAAATGCCTTGCAGTGCCTTGAAACCTTCTAAAGGAACCTGTGAAATTGAAACCACTATTAATTGATGCTTAACGATTTTCCCAATCTACAGGGGCTAATTCCCCCATAATGGCTCATTCTTGTTAGTAAACATCCCACCGCCCCATGGAAATAACAAACATGAAAGCAGAATGGTGATATGTTCGTGCATACATATGCTTGCATATAACCATGCGCACAAAGAGAAATTGTGGGTGGACAAGAGAGAATAATGCAACAGCATATACCATACGAGCTCTCAGAAACAAAAAATAATAATTACATCTAAACCCATTCCCAACTTTTAAGGTGCAACGAAGCAAACTTATTTTTTAGCAATAAGTTTTGCACTTCCAGACGACCAACATGTTATGCACTAAACTCAATAGTAGACATCCATCTGCATAAAGATGGAACACTAAATCAGGAAACCCAAAAAAAGTCCTTATTTAGACATAGGTTTCCTGATGCTGTAACATTCACGTGTGAACGCACACATCTCCCTCGTGAAATAGTTGCACCGAATGCGATCAGCTACTACTAGAGCAGTAGTCTTAGAAATATTGTTGCAGGAACATATAATGTCAACGAATAAAAAGTATCAACATAAATTGGTCGCTGACATATCACCTTTGAGGTTCCAGTTACAAATTGCAGGAATCTTGCCATATCTTCCTTGTTAAATCCCTTGACAACATCCCAAAACCACTGAACAACATTAGAAGCTGCTGTGTAGCCAGTATACTCAGCGTTAGCCTTCAGATCATCCACTACAACGAGATCAATGTGATTAGGACACTTCAGGGAAACAAACAGTATCACATGTACAATAAACAAATGTACAGGTATCCAAACTTACAATCAATTTCTGGAAGTCCGCTGATTAACAGTTCAAGTTCTTTATCGTTAAAGACAGAAATAAGTTCCCACGGCACTAACTCATTGAAACCCTCGAGAAAGGAATTTATCTGAGGCCTGATGGCATTAGTCAGAATATGATCTGCAACGAGGTCAACATATTCATGCTTTGTTTCTTCTGTGACTCTTATGTTTCTTCCTCCCGGTTTGAGCTCGTAATCAGTAACCTTTTCCCAAGTAAGTACACGAAAAGATTAAGACGTGATATGCATTCTGAGAGAAGGCTCAAAACATTCATACTGAACTTCGGAGAATGGGTAGAAGAAGTATCCTAAACAATGTATACCTCAGTTTTTTCATAAAGGATGTGTTTTTCTTCATCAGCATCCATGCTAAATGTCAGATCGGGTATGTCACTCACATCATTCTGACACAAGGAAAAGATAAAAATCAGGAACTTACATGGTTGAAACCTAAAATAAAAACATAATTTGATTAGTCTTAATTCCACTCACCTCCAACATCCATTTCAAATTTTTATAGTAATCTGGATCGACAGCCTCTATATCATGATAAGTCACCTTTACGCCGAGGATGTGCTTATAAAAGGAGCGGGTAAAATACACATCCAGCAGTTGCCCATCAAACAGTGCCTTAGCGACCTACGGAAGGGATTATATCACTCAAAGTTCAGAACTTAGTTTAACATAATAATCGAAAGACAAAGAAAGAAAAAATTCAAGCTAAAGATAAAGTCCTTGGAGGATTACCACTCGGCCTACAAATCTGAAATAAGAGAGATGCTCAGTTTGATATACAGAATTAGGATTTGGTTGGAAAGTTGCATTGTTTCCAACAGTGGTAAAGAGCAAAGCTCCTTTGTCAAATATAACCCTCGACAGTACTTGATACCATTCCCTTGTCAAACCGCCAGCATCAATACCCTCCTCACCTTGAAAATGCACATTCAGTCGTCCCTTCAGATCTTCTCTTGGTCGCATGCGAAGTTGGTTATACGAATCCTCCAAAACATATGCCCTCCTAACACTGATCCTCAGTGGACCTGAGACGTGTTGGTCATGCTGCTGCCGAATTCTGGAACGGAAATAAGCTTTTTTGTTATCAAAATCAATCAATCGTGGAGCTTTTAGCATCATAGAGAGCGATTTTTCCAACAAGCAAGGGTTCTGCCTCACAAAAGCATTAAGAAGGCGTCGGTGCTTCTCAGCAAACCTTGCAAACGTGACAGAACCATCAAACCATCTGTAAGAATCCACACCACATTTGGTATACAGTGGAACTGAAGTCCCAGCACTCTCTTTCACCTCTCTTGCTGTCACACCGGAACGATCTTGCTGTAATCTTAGATTGTTTGCCTGTAGTTTCTCACAGAGAACAAAGAAACCCTCAATAAAAGGCAGGAGTCTCTGAGTTCCCGGAGGAAGAGGTGAAGAAGACGAAGAGCCCTGCATCTGCTCCCCAATGTTAATATTTGGAATAACTGAAGAGCGAGAGCTCTGAGTCAGCTCTGTCTCCATTGTACTAATACATTCACTTAGTTCTTTCCACAATGGTTCCAAAGCAACATTCAATTTCCACAGTGTTGCATGTTCTTCCCGTTCATCATCATCCCCACCATTCTTATTACTGTCAGTGCCAGTTGAAGTGAGTGAACTGAGTGTCTGCAATACACGAAGAACTGCAGCCCCAGCCATAGATCCAGCGCTCAATCCTAGCATGTGTGTATCCCTGAGAGTTACAAGTTCATCGACAGCTGAGCTACTCAACCTTTGGGCTAAATCTGAAAGCTCCAAAATGAAAAATTTGCGATGAGGAGCAGCAACAGTAGCCAATTTCCTTAGTACTTCACCAGCTAGCATGTAAACTTTGTCGGAAAGCCTAATGGATGAACAATAACAATTAGGTGATTTTCTCTCACTTATTCTGATCTATATTTACCGAGGATAAACAGAAAAGTCAACAGTACAAGGTATTAAAACTAGATTATAAGCGCAGTACCCCTCTTGGCCAAGAAGAGTGCAAAGATTATGCAAATCAGATTGTGGCAGCAGTAAGAAGATATCACGAGTCTTCAAGTTTCTCTGACCATCTGACGCGGTTTTTGAAGTGCAAGAACTCTTTTCAAGTTGATTAACCTCTATCTCCAATACATGAGGATCTTTCTGTACATCCGTTGCAATTTCATCAGAGGAAGGGTTCTCGCTAGGAGCTGCTGTTTCTTCAGAATGAGACTGAAAATCTAATTTGGATGCTGCAGCATATACAACCACTTGAAGCAGACCCATGACCTGCACCAAGTTTTTAAAGAATGAGATTAAACATACAGCAGACCAACAAAAAATGTATCTCAGTTTCATGTATCAGACCTGCTCGAGATGCGCAACACTGCGCAAGAAAAGTGGTTGACTCAGGAGTCTAAGAAACAGTATCAAAGGCACATTTCCCTCTTGAGAGCTTGTAGAAGAGTTCAGACGATCTTCTTCTATGATTCTCTCCTTACCTTTATCATTCTTGAGTTCCGAACAGTTAATATTTGCAGATTCAGAAACAATGGAGTGGTCGAAGTAGAACAAAAGGCTAGCAACAGCAGAATGATTTGTAGCCAGATAGGCAAGAATCTCAAGTACTCGCCGCAATACCAGTGGAGGAAGACCTGAGATAAAATTTAACCATAACTAAAAGACTAATACCCAATTAAAAACAGAATGTTATGCATCATTCGGAAATAAAATAAGAACATACCACCACGCAATTGAGATTGACTATAAACAATATCAGACTGACATCCATAAAGTCTCTGAAAACTAAATGCTGTCAGCCCGCCAACTATTCCTGCAGGCTCTGGCTTTATCATATCAAGCAGAAGATGAACCAGAATTGCTCTTGTATCACTGTGTGCACACAAATTCAATAGAAGTCTCTGCAATAGACCTTTTCCAAGCGGCTAAAAGCAGAAAAGAGAGAAGCACCTCAGTTCCAAATCACAATCTTCAATAGATCAAAATTTATCTTTTATACATAATTATATGTATATCATTATGAAATATACAATTACTATAATTTTCATAGAACTATCGTAGTTATTCAATACGTCGAAATACTTTTCTTCTAACAATTAAGTTAACTTTGTCAACGAATTCCATTTGCTTAAACTTTCCCTTTCAACACAGAGCTTCGAAGAATTCCATTTTGCTATTTGTGTGGTATTAAGCTAGAACATCTTGTGATACGTCGTTTTAATTCCCTCGTAACCAGTTTTAAATTGCTTCATTCTTATTCCTTGATTTAGAATTTATCATTCCTTGTCTTCCAAAAGAATCCTTTTTTCAAGCCTAGGATTAAAAAGAGATTACTTCAAGATACATTCCGGAATTCTGTAAAGGTAAATCCGATGCCTGCCTAAGAACCTCTGTGAATGTCTGAAAATCAAGCTGGTCTCCATTATGAGGTCAACAAACACGGTAATCTAGGACTGGGACTTGTCGCAAGAAAATTCAGAACACTGAAGATTGAAGAACAAATCGTAATTTGTACTCAGCCATCCATGAGTGGCATTTCTTCTGAGGATAACAATGAAAAGTTTACAGAAAACATCCACCTACAACTCTCGCCGAAAACTCATGTCAGTTTGAAGGAAGGATTCAATTCTAGGAGGGAGTACAAGTACGTCACAACTTTTTACAACGCACTCGTGAAAAGCAAGATAATTAAGATTTACTTAAGGGATCTGACAAACAGAAATTCCCTTTGTCAAGCATTGTAGTTACCTATCTATAGGATCATTTCACAGAATAAAAACATACCTGTGCTAAGCGTAGAAGCCGGATTAATCCTTTCAAGCCATTAGCATCCAAAAATGGTTCTCCTTCAAGTTCCTTCAACTTCAAATTCTCTGCAAGAGATGATGCTCTCCTGCTGATGGTAACTCCAACGCCCCTGTCCATCACTGTCTGCCTATCAAATCCCAAACCATTTCTCCGACTAGTAAGCCTATTGCTACCTCCAAACAAGCTGTGAGCATGATAATGACTCATTGCTCTGTCCCTAAGCATTTGTGCTTCTGCAAGCAATGGGGATGGCAATGCCGATAATACTGCCTCTGAAGAAGTCAATAGCACCTAAGAAAGCAAATAAAGTAAGTACTAGGTCCAAATAATGAAGCGCAGAGTTCAAGGAACAAACCTCTTCACGTAGATCAGCAGGAAAGGTGGCAATAATTGAAGCATTATCCATGTCAACTGGCTGTCCTTCTGATTGCTGTGCAATCCTTTGCACACGTTGTTGGGCAAGAACTTCAGCTTGGATATCAGGAGGAAGGGCTGCCAAAAACTCTGGATCAATGTCTTCAACTGCAGGTGGTGTGTAAGTAGGAGCTGGAGCAGACTGAGCTTGCTGCGAAGCAAGAACCTCTGCACGAAGATCTTCTGGAAGTGCCTCTAAAAATGTGGGATCTATACTATTTGCATTAGGAGCCTCGTTATTCAAATTACTTTCATCTGTCTGACCTGCTGCATCTTGGACAATCGAGTTGTTCTGCTGTAATGACGGCTCATCTAGATGGATCTCAGACATAGGTAATTGTTGGTCAGTGTGATCTCTTTCCTCGACAGCAGTATTCATATAAACATCAGTAGTTCCTGGAACCGAAGAAGCATGAACACCAGGATCTGACATCTCTGATGCAGAAATCATCAATGCATCACAACTAGACTGATTATCCGGTTCTGACGATCTAGTATAACCATCATCTTGATTTGGTACATTATGAGGATTCACAAGTGCATCAACGCTCCTATCACAGTGCACATCAGCCTGAGCCACCATACCTTGTGATGTCTCCAACTGCTCACCGGTATTGGCATTTCCATCCCCAATCTCCATGCTCTCATGACCATTCAGATTTGATATAGGTTCAATACATCGTACGCAATCACCTGCTCGTTCAGAAACAGCCTCTTGATTGATCTCTTCCTGGGAGAGTTGGCCAACAACTAGTTGATTAACTTGATGACCATTCTCATAAATAATATCATTATTCTGTTGAGCACCAGCGTCATCACCCCCTACTGCCAGGGGATCTCCCTGCAGTCTCTCTGGTAATCCTGGGTTATGTGACAGCCCTTCAGCAGGATTTTCAGTGGGAGCATCATTGGTTAATTGAACAATAAACTGTGCTTCAACTGCCTGAGCAATAACAGCAGCTTGACCACCAGCTTGGGGTTGGCCATCATCACTCCACCGGCCATCACCTGGCCCCCTTCGACCAGAAACACGAAGTGACTCTAAACCAACAGAAAAATCAGCCAGTGGGGGTGGGGCAGCACCACTCAGCCGATCACCAAATAGACGAGATGCAGCATTATCATAAGGAAGAACAGGAGCATCGAACATGTAGAAGTGGGCAAGATCAAGGTTACCAGTAGATAGGGCCTCTGAATCCCTGGATAAATTACCACCAGATGACCAGATTGAACCTAAATCACCGGAATGTGATGGCCTCAAGAGAAGAGGATGTTGAAGACCATTCCCTTCTGTAACTGATCGCACATAGGAAGTTCTATTAGTCTGGCGCCTTCGATCAAAGCCAAAAGACCTACGGATGCCAAAGAAGTCATCAACATTCACTCCTTCAAAGGGTTCAGCTGAAACATCAATTAGCCCTCCCCCAGTTCCAGGTTGTCCGAGTACCTGCAAATGATCTAAACCATCAAGGGCTTCTCTCCACCTTACTTCAATGACACGATTTTCATGGAAATCATCATCCTCTTCATCAACCATGTCATCATTAAATTCATCTCCCAAGCCAGCATCATCATGGTCCTCCACATCGGTATCAACCAGAGACATTAGAGCAGGGCCATCTTCATCCTCCCCATCGTCCTCGTCCTCATCCTCATCATCCTCACCATCATCACCCAAGTCATCATCTTCATCATTCATATCCTCATCTACTCTATTATCCACATGAAAATTCATCTCAATTTGTTCTCTGTTGGATAAAGCACCACTGTTTTCCATCTCTTCACGATTGTAATCCATACCAAGATCCACAGGTGGATCAGTAATAGGAGCCTCCTCAATCCTCATTTCTTGCTCCATAGTATGGGTTGGATTTGCATGATGATCACCTTCATTCTGAGAGTCCTCCAAGGGATGTGCTCCTGAACCAGTATTATCAGTGACCAGCTGTTCACCGCTCCTGTTCTCACTACATTGTAATTCCTGAGAAACTGAAGTGTCAGCAGTGTGAGCATCAGACCTTCCACTTGGACCTGTTATTTTTTTCTTATTCTGTGTATCAGATTTGAAAATTTGCTCGCTAGCATTTGCTGCCCTTGTCAAGCTTTCCAAAGCTTTAAGTATGAGATTCACAATTTTTGGTGCATCAGGGTGGTCCAAATCAATGACCTGAAGAATACCTGATAAGCACTGCACCATTCCTCCATCTATCATGCTTTTTGCTATGTCAGGTGAACAACCTGAACCAGGTGAGTTCCCAGAAGAAAAATTCTTTGATAGAATGGAATGTACCAAATCAACAAAAGCAAGGACTTTTTTATCTGGTAACAAAATGGTATTTGATGAATTACTCTCGGCACTTGAAAATAAAGATAAGGCTTTCACAAGTTCATTAACCACCCTTCTCCTTCCTTCACTCGAGCGCCCAGCCAAAACTACCAGAAACCAGGAAGCTTTTTCAGAAAGCTTGCCTCTCCATTCATCAGGGCCAGCAGATTTATCTACTGAGAGGGGAATAAGACAGTGTAAAACATGATGAACTATTCCTCCATGTCCTGGGCAGTCTAAATGACTATATCCATGGAGTTGACACAATTCCAGATCTCGTTTAAGGATAACCCCAACTGCATGAACATACATAAGAAGAATGTCACTTAATAACTTGAGAACAAAAGTCACCTTAGCTAAGGCTGCCGATTTTTCTGATATACTGCCTGACCCCATCTTTATTGTCTCGTCAACCTTTGATTTACCCTTCATTTTGGTAGTAGGTTCATCTATTACCATGGCACTAGGATAACCTGGACAACCTTCCTCTACTTTGTCCGAATGAAATGTTGATACAATTTCAAGAAGGTAATCAATCACCTGAGTAAGATTCATTGAAATCTTTTTGTGGCCTTTGGAATACTTATTGAACCCATCATGTCCCTTACTTTCAGAAATCCTAACACATTCATTGGCCGATACTGCAACTTCAACACCAGAAGCTTTTGATTTTTCTCTCTCTCTCTCTTTATCTTTTGATAACACAACAACATGCCTTCCTCCTGATGACTCCAACTGACAAACAGAAGCCACTGCTTTCATGAAGACCTCTGGATCTCTAGTTATAACAGGTGCCATTGATGTCAAAAATGTTCTCACAGAAATACGACCAGCGTGACGGTTTCCACTGAGATTTTGTCGTATCTCCAGTTCCATGGCTGTTTGCAGTGTCTGGGGATCTTCAAGAAGATGCCGAACAATGGCTGATGCCAAGGTGTCATATCCAGGAAAGAAGCAACTTCTTGGAATACCAAAAAGGGCAGCCATGCCACCACTTTCAAGGAATTGCACAGCCAGAGCATGTGATTTTGTCAAGCGAGCACATATCTGAAGAACAGCCTGCATAGCCATAGCTGGTACATGCCTTTTTATCAAGTCACACACTATTGACATTATCTTACGACTCTCATCCATCATCAAATGACCAGTTGGTTTTCCGAGTACGTTCTCAAAAGCAGGAGCAGATTCTTTATCTACGGCAGCTGGAGTTAAATTTTTCTCTGTTGCTGGTTCATATGACACATGATTTTCAGATGAGCCACGTATAGATCCACCTATCATTCCAACATTACTGTCAACAGATATTTTGGGCCTGGGCTGCACCAAATTATCCAAGATAAGAAGTAATGCACTAATGCACTTAGGGAAGAGGGTTTCATTTGAAGTCTCAGTTTTAGCCATAAAATTCATCAAGATATCAATTGCAATCGAGACAACCCCATTTTGTGCAGCAATTTCCTGAGAACTTCCATCTTCTGAAAGAAGCAATGCTAAAGTATGTGAGATCATACACAATACACTGGCACCCTTAGAAAACTCGAGGCAAAGTTTTAGTTGCTGAACGAGAAAAGAAATAACTTTTGCACGATTCTCTCCTTTGTTCCGGCCACAAAGGGTCACAAGCAGGTCTGTCAGTGTGAAAGCCATTGAATCACTACTCTGAAACAGCTTCATCGCCACTGCAAGGATGTCATCAACAGGAGGAGCCTTTGTTTGCCCCTCTTGTGTCATGACTTCATCAGATTTTAAAGCACCATCAACTTTGGGTGTTTCCGATGAGCTTCCTAGGGACAAAGCAAGTGCACGAGCCAACTCATCATCATCCTGTACAGGATCATCCGCATGACTAAATAACCATTCCATCGCCATCTCAACACTATTTGTTTCTACACGTCTCAGTGCATCTTCCGCTCTTGCTCTTGAAAAACCCATCTCAACAATTGTGGTGATAGTAGCTTCGTCAGGAGGAGGACGCTGGTTTCCACTCCCAGACAGTGCATTGCGATTTCGTTTAAGGTCACTAACACCACTGTATACGTGAGTAAAAAGTGTAATGATGGAAGTGATAAAACCTGGGTTACAATTGGGAAACATGGGATGATTCCAAACAGGAAGTATCACGTCCAAAACTTGAGACTGCAGCATGCGGATGAATGCTTCTGGGTCCCTTGGAATGGGAAACAACCCAATAGACAAACCAACTGCAACAGGCTGAACAAGAAGCTGAGCCTGCGATGCTGAAATTGAGGACAGAAGTGACCCAGAATTAATAAAATACTCAAGTTCACGACAATGGCTCTGTAATGTATCAAGCAGCCATGAACTGTGAGACAGCTTGCCACCGTCATCACTCTTTTCCTGATCAGCACCTGGTGAGGATATAGAATAAGGAAGGGTCCACAACAACTGACTTGTAGCCTCAAATGTCGTAAGGAGCTCTTTGAAGGTTCCATGGACATAGAAGTTATTAATCATTGCATTGTAGCAGGTACGTCGTCTACTATCGAAGGTAAGAGTCACCATGTCATCCACAACCTTCCCAAGATATCTACACTTGACTGAGAGTGATATTTCAAGTCCAGCAGAGTTAGGGTACCCAGGGAAACCCAGAGCTTCAAGGAAGACTTTTGCCAGGGCAGTCGCAATGCTCTTTGAGGCTGAACTTAAGGATCCAATTTCAGTTCTTCTACGATTTGGTGAAGTAAAACCTTTGACAAGAGCAGTAAAGAAAGAACGCAGTGTAGAAGCAAGTTTATTAAGGATGTCTAAAGCCAGTACATCAGGACTTTTCTTCTTCGTATTCTGGGAAGAAGTTTCTGCATTATTTGCTACAGCTTCCGAATCAATTTGGAAAGCTTCCAAATGCCTGCCAGCCCTTCCACCCCGAAGACGTGCCAAACTATGACGATTGCGACGACTGAAACCATCACTTGAACGAACAACTGATAGAAATTCACGTTCTACTCCCCATTGCGAGAGAGAACTATTCCTGATTGAAACAGGATTCATGTATCTAACGGAGGGAATATCAACAGAATCATCATTCTCCCTTTCAGACACATTAGACACACCAGTATCAGCACTTTCAGGCTCTGCCTCAACATTCTGCTTCTCATCCACCTTAGTATCAAAGCACAAAGAAATTTGCCACAGAATTTCCCTGTAAGCCATCCCTAGATCCTTCAGTACATCAGCATCTGCAGAACCCAATTCAGAGACGACAGTAGTGGTCACTTTCAACAAAGAATTGGAAAGAGAGAGTATTCCTTCCAAACTAGAGAGGCACCTCAGTACCTTAATTCTCTTGGAAACTTCCACCTGAGCGAGCTGGGACCCACCAACTGAAGCCCAAAGTTCATTTGTTGACTTCAAATGTTCTCTCAGGAAGGAACAAACTGCTTGAGCAAGCGAAGCAGAATGCTGAGGAGAGAAGTTCTTAAATGCAACAGATATGCTTTGACCAAGAGCAACTGAAAGAGGCATTAGAGGCAAAGTGAACAATTGGAGAACACATTCAATTCCCTTCTTCTCAACAAAAATTCGGCATGTATCGGAGTTCTGAAGTATTGTTTCTAGAAGACGAGCAACATTGCTTATATAATCAGGTAAAGAAGATTCCACATTCGATAGTAAGGCATCAGAAGATGATTCAAGTGACTGCTCACAACTTTCAGCCCTGCATGAATCTCTGTCATCTGAAGAAACAATATCTATATTCTCAGCTTCAGTTTCCATGGGTACAGGTTGAGAGCAGCTTGGATTATCTGTGGACAGAGAGGTAGATTCAAGTCCAGATCCAATTTTTGCAATACTGTTCAGTATTTCAAGCAGCATATCAACTCCTGGTCCACGCAATGATGAAGCATGACGCATCAGTTCATCCAGACCACTGGACAAGGAACCCGGAGTATCACCAGTAAGGGCTCGCAAGTACGTTTTGGAAGTGAAAACTTTCACAAAGCATCTCAAAGCATTATGATCTTTCACGGCTTGAAGCCCATTGTTGTTCAAACACAAGGCATCAAGACACTGTGGTATGCAAGCAATAGCTTCAGCAGAACAAAGAATACCATCCATTATGGCATCCATAAATGTAGAAGGAATACCAGCTGCTTCTAAGACAGAAAAGCAGGTAGGATCTTTGTGAATGAGATCGCTCATAACAGTTGCCGCAAGTGAAAATACCCCACCACCAAAATCTTTAGCTCTTTTGAAAATTATACATAAGCAATGAGGCAACAAGCTCTCTTCTGAACCATAAATACGAGCAGGTGTTCCAGGAGCATAGGTTCCCAAAGATATAGCACGAAGTAACGCTTTCATCAATGATCGGCGATGATATGCGACCAGGGCTTCAGAATAAAGAGGCTGCAAACTATCTAGATCAGGAGAAGTATCTGTAACTACTTGAGAACCAATACACTCCAAACTATCTAGGTCAATAGAAGTACTCTGCTGATTCGAAGCACTATCAACATGAGACACTTCTACCTCTAAGCGTAATATTGTATCATCCAAACCTCCCAAGTCTCTGAAAAGCGCAGCGGCTGGATTGCTATAATCCATAAACGCTTCTAGAACATGTACGGCTGTGCTAACCAAATGCAAGTGCTGCGGATCAGTATCTTTGAGTAGAGGAAGAAGAGTTGGTATAAATCCTGCTTCACGCATAGCTGAGCAACCAGATGAAGATGACACCAAAACAGTAACAAGAGATAACAGAGCCTCCGCAAAAACAACAGACCACTTTGACGAATTACTAACAATTGAATCAATAGCTTTTTGCATGAGGCTGGATAGAATACCACGGTGCCCACCAGATGTTACAGCAGTCAATACAGTAGGCTGGCGTGACCTATCTTGACAAAGGGCAACCAAGGAAAGAAGACTCAAAATTCGAATTTTTTCAGGAACTGCGTCTTCATAGCTCAACAAGGCAACCAATTCATTGATGAACTCAGGCTCAGTGTTGAAAAAAGAAACCAGGTCATCAGTGTCACCGCAAGCTTGAACAAGAACTATAAAGGCATACAGCCGGATACATGTGTACTGTTGCCGTGCAGCAAGGGAGCTAAATCCCCTAGCAAATCGCAACCTTGTCAGAAGAGAAAATCTCAAACTTTGGGGAACTTTATATTCTACAACTAAATTATTCAAAAGTTGAAGATCGGACTCTTTTCTGGTGTTAACGTCAGGTAAATGTATGATTTGTAAACCTTTGGTAGGCTGTTCAGTAGAATTGGGGTCACTTGAGGATTCATCCACTGCATAAAACTCAAAATGCAGGGTGCAAGCCAACTGGTACGCAATTGGGTCAATTCCATTTGGTATCACACAAGAAATTAATCCAAGACCTCCTTCTTTTCCCCCCCAACCCTGTGCAAAAGAAAGTAATCTAGAATTTAGAAAAGCATCTCTTATGATGTACTTTCCAATGGTCTTCTTCAAAAAAGCAGCCAAAGTCTGTAGGCATGCTTCAACGACGTCCGCATCCGTTGAAGCAAGCAGAGACGATAAGTGATGCTGCATTGATATCACAAAGTTGGATAAATAACATTAAGTTAAAAAAGAAATATAATGAACAATAAACAAGAAAGTAGGTGGCATTAATGTGCCCTCTGATGATGATAGCTATAACAGTAGCAGCAAAGAAAATAGTAACATTAGAATGAAACCTGCTAGTTCTAATCAATAGAAGATCACGCACAAATTTACAACACACTGCATATCAATGCTCACTGCATCTCAAAATGAATTTCCCAATATATTTTGGGTAAACAGATATTTATGTCCAATATAAACTGCCCAATTAACACTGCACAAAATTGCCATGAAAAACATATATTCTTCAGAAGTTGTTATTTCCAGTTCATATTTTTCTTGGTGTCCAGTGCCCTACCACCAACACAACACCATAGTCACCCAACCGCCAGCACAACACCCAGCACTACCAGCAGTCCCCTATATACAAAAACTAATGACAAGCTACCACCTCAGGTATCATGGTCATCTAAAAGTTGCCAGGTCATGCAGAAATATTTTGCTTTCAGATATGTGGACAAAATAATTGTAAATCACTAGACTAAGAAAAGAAGGATAAATACCAATTGATGTCAAATGCACATCAGGTTTCTTTATAAAAAATAAGATGGGTTGACCAAAGCTGAGATTGAGATTAAGACAAGTACCTCATATGAGCTGTAGAAGTGCTTATTGGTGCAGTTCTCTAATATTATTCTGATGACACGGAGAATCTGAAGAACAGCAACCCTAGGGAAGGGAGGATCAGATTCCAAAAGGCTGTCCTCAAGTTGTAAATCTTTCCTTGATTTTATAAATTTCTCAAAATAGGTATCAAAGTGATTAAATAAATCGACCCAATGATGGAAATCCCCCTGCATCCAGAAGAAAATTGATATCAATCAAAGCAAGTGATGTACTTAAGAGTTAGGTGAAGTTTGTAAATGCACCTTGTCAAACTCCCAAACAAATGTTTTTAGCGGTCCTTCTATATTTTCAAGTGGGGTAGCTGTAACACTACTGATGAATGATTTAATCTTTGGAGGCTGCAAAAAGTATAGAAAAAAGATCTATTATCTCCAAATGTCGAGGATTTTGATTCTGATAGCATACCCACAACATGAAAACGAGTAAAAAGCACAAACAACAGTCAGGAAATTATATTAGAAAATTATATTTTATCAACAACGCAAGGACAAGATTTACGATTGGGGAAAGATTCTACAACCTAAAATCAGTAAGTCCAAAAACAAATTGGTTTCTTTCTTTACAAAGCTCTGAGCGTCTAAGTAAGTTTTATGGCTTGCAATCACAGTTTCCATCAACTTTTAGCTATCCATAATCAATGTTTAAAAAGGCATAACTGGTTTTTTGAGGCTTTTTTTCTCTGTGAGGCGAGGCATAAGCCTCCCTATGCCACAAACCAATAAATAAAGAAAAATACAAAATAAATAAAGCCATATAACAATGCGTCTCCTCTGTCTAAATAAAGCTATGCAATAAATCATGCAACAGATGGATGTGTAAATGACAAATTAAGACCAGAAGGATATTCACAAAATTTGGTTGACTTAATGTTTTTCTAAACAAACAGATGGATGCACAGTAAAGAATAGATATAAACAAACAGATGGATGCACGGTAAAGAATAGATATTGAGACCCAACAAAACTGGAGCCACAAGGAAAAGGATTAAAAAACGGGTCGAGACGCAGATGAAAGGAGAAAAGATGATAAGCCAATTGAAGACATAGATGGAAGGAGAAAAACAAAATAAATGAAAGAAGATAAGAGAAGAATAAAAAATAAAAGCAAATCAGTTGCCGAGTCGCAATAGATACTGCTGGTGTTGCTGAAATTTTTGCAGGGGNGTTTTTCTAAACAAACAGATGGATGCACAGTAAAGAATAGATATAAACAAACAGATGGATGCACGGTAAAGAATAGATATTGAGACCCAACAAAACTGGAGCCACAAGGAAAAGGATTAAAAAAGGGGTCGAGACGCAGATGAAAGGAGAAAAGATGATAAGCCAATTGAAGACATAGATGGAAGGAGAAAAACAAAATAAATGAAAGAAGATAAGAGAAGAATAAAAAATAAAAGCAAATCAGTTGCCGAGTCGCAATAGATACTGCTGGTGTTGCTGAAATTTTTGCAGGGGAAGAAGTTGCCTCAATTGAGCAGTAAGAATCAAGAAGTATCTGCCTCCTTTAAACATTAGTAGGCTGTGGGCCCACTTCCAAAGAACAAGTTAAATCTGAAAATTAGAAGCTCACACCGCACGTTATTTAATACATAAGCCTCATTAGCAAGAGGTGTGGCTTACAAAATAGCTTTAAGTTAAGCGCTTTAAAGCAATTTTCTTATGCCTCGATTTGAATCACGCCTCTCTCACGCTTTCTTACACATGCCCATAAAAACACTTAACAGGTCCAAAAACTCATGTAAGCAATAGAGACAAAAAAACCACATCAACTGCATTCAAATGACTTTGTTGGCAGAAGTTACGACACGTGTACCAAATATTTTGACATGAAAGTATAGCATATTATTTTCTGATAAAACGTCCAAAAGGCCATCGAATATATTTTTACCCAATGGTAGAAAGCCTTGGGGCTCTTCTATTACGCGAGTGATTTTGGATAGTCTGATTAAAAAATGATTTCAATGAGGTTTCTTTCCTTTTTTCCATTGTAATCCTTTCTCATCATTTATATTGACAACAGTGTATCAAACAAATATAATTGAATGAGGTAGAAACCAAGGAAATCAAGAAAGAGAAATAAGGGCTGTGTAAGCCTTACGGTGCTGAAGAATAGTTCCTGGAAAAATAAAATTGAAGGAAACGAGAGAAACAGAAATAAATGAATCTAGGAAGAAAAAACCTTAACCCCAAAGACATCACTCCATGTTTCCTTCACACAGTTCAAAAGCTCTAATAATTGCCATGAAAACTAAATCTTCCCTGGATTGGAAGATAACCTGAGGTTAGACCTCCTATCTTCCTTAATTCTATTCGCCATATGTTTTCTAACTGGCAGCTAAACCATTACACAGAATTACCAAACCATGCCTTAATAGTACTACAAAATTAGATGACAGCTGAAGTTCAGAAAATATCCCAGTCTTAATACAAACAAAAAAAGATTTAGAAGCTGAATAAAAAGTACTGAATAATGATTCGATTTTGTCTGTAAAATATCTTCGAAAGAGCTCGTATTTTCCTTGTAAATACACTATATTTTCTTTTTCTCATCTTTTGCGGCCTGCATCATTCAAGACAACATGAAATAGATTTATGAACTCGTATAAAAAAAAAAGTACATGCTGCACAAACACTTGCCTCCTGACATGACAACAAGCACGCCATGAAATGCAATGGAAAGTATGAAACTTTCTGCAGAAGATTAAAAAGAAACCAACTGCCAATACAAATTTAGAAGCCAAATCTAATAAGGTGCCCATAACAAAAAAAATGTTTTTCACCCTCTCCATCAGAAATAACAAAATTCTCTTTAGCTTAAGTGGGTGGGGAAAACCTTAAAAGTTGACACGGGTTAAACAGCAAATAGATCAATTTTACCCCTAAAATATATAAACCCTAAATTCTACCTCATATTAGAATTGAGCGAAAGGAATCTTAACGAAAACAAGTAAAACGTTAACAAACATATTTTTCAAAATCCAACTAATAGTAATTCACGATCATTTCCCTGCTCGCAAACACTTTGAAGACACACCACTTCATCAAAATTAACAAAATGATTGATCGGAACATAAAAAAATATTCCACTGACCACTTCAAGTGCCCTCCTACGCTTCAACTTCATTCCTGAAAATCAACCAAATGAAACCATTTTCCTTAACAAATAAGGATTAAAAAATCAATGAAAAAATAGACCGATTCAAGAACCGATATAAACTGATACCACGGAAGTAGAAGTCAAGAGTTTCACGAAAATAAATGGAGGAGAATCATACGGTAGACAATCAAGAAATTGGAAAAGTCATAAAGGCTTTGAACGGTACAGGGAAATTAATTGATTTGTATATATAAATATGAAAGATCTGAACTTCTAGGGTTTCCTCTGGAGGTTTTGTTAGGCGATTGGTGATCGCGTGGAGAGAAGAATGGAGATAGAGAGCGGAAAATACTTTGCACAGGGGATTTTGTTGCATATATGTGTTGTATAGGGGACTTGGAAAGGGGAAAATAGATAAGAATTAGTCTGTCCGTACATAATTCTTTACATATTCATTTACATTATGGTCAAATGGTGGCTCTTATTGTTGGGGTGCCTGTTCTTTACATAATGGTCAAATGGTGGCTCCTATTGATGGGGTGTCTGTCCTTTACATAATGGCCAAATAGTGTCCCCTATATGTTGTATAAGGAACTTGGAAAGGACAAGGGGAATGGCCCGCGCACCCCCCGATAAGAGGCTGTCATTTGGTCATTATGTAAAAGATTTTGTAAATGATTGAGTGATGCTATTAATTTTTATTTGGGTTATAAATACAGTTTATGTGGCGTTAAATGAGAATGAATAATATTACTCTAAAGGATTATATTATTCTAATATGTTCCAATAGATAAATAGTGGCACGTGGATGGAAAATTAAAAATTGAAGTATTTATCAAATTTTTATGGCATTTAAGCTTCAGTTTGTTTTCCATACAAATTTACTAAAAATGAGAAATATGATCGTTATACATCACATCAAACCTTCAAATTTGAGTTTTTATCTCTTGTGTGGGGCCCAATAATAATAATATTTTTTATTCTCATTATACAATAATGCGCGTAACGGAGGCTAAATCTTGAATATTTCATTCTTAGTCTACATGATTTGATTTTTTGGGGGAATTTTTCTTTTTGATAAAACCATCACATGTGTGTGTAATTATTTATTTTATAAATATTTTTTGTCAACCATACTTCTTTACAATTTACAAATGAGTTAACATTAACAAAGTAAAGAATTTAAAAAGAGAATATGTGTGTGTGTGAGTGCGCGCGCGCAGATGCGATTATGCACTATTCTAAGAGGAATTGTTTCTTGAGAGAGAATGGCTCTCTTATTTTGGTAGGTATTTGAATGCTTTCGATGACATATATGGTGTTGGTCTTTTGTTTCCTCCAAGTTGGTCATTTTAGAGGAAATAATGATGGCAATCAAGGATGGGTTCTAGGGCGCCTAGATAGTGAAAGGTCGAAGTATCTATCTTATTGGATAGAATGTATTTCGATATCAATTACCAACCTACCAGTGTTGAAATTAGTATTTTATAAGAAATAATTACCTTCGTTGAAGAAGGGTCTACTCCATAAACCAAAATACTAAGAGAAACTCTTGCATCACTTAAATTCCTCTCATGAGACTATCTGTTGAACTAATAACTACACCTCTAACTTGATTATTTACTATAATTTAAAGTCATGTTAATAGATTAACCAACGGTATCTACGAGAGCTTTATAAACATTAAACATCTTTTTGACAAAAGTCTATCAACATAGGCAAATGAAAACTTTCTCACGATTCTTATTTATCCTCTTAAATCTTAAAAAGGAATTCAAATACATAGCTCACGACTGATACTACCTTTTCGGCAAACATTTCAATGCCTTATTAGAAAAAATATTTAACGGTTTCTATATGCTCAATGATTACAAGATCTCAACAAATTATAGAAAATCAAGATTTGTCTCTAGTTAATTTTATTGCACTGTTTTAGGGATTCAAATACAAGATCTCAACAAACAAAGAATCATGCTACAAAATGTTTTCACACAAAGGGATGAAGAATAAACAAAGAATAAAAAAAAAAACAAGAACATTGGAATAATGATGAAAATCTAAATACGATTATCGTTGTCCTCAAACTATATTTGCTCTATTTCAAATTGAATTTGATACTTAAATGGATATTGGCAAATGATTTGAATAATTAATCAAGCCTTGTAATCGAAAAGCATTTAAACACTTGGTGTTTTCTACCAAAATTTCAAAAACGCTTTGAAATAAATTTGAGGGAATAATGTAAATTCTATCTCAAGTTGTTGAATTATATCATGATGTGGTAATCTATCATGTATTTATAGATTTTAATCAACACCCATGTAATAGTGCCAAAAACTTGAAATTTTGCACAAACTTTTCACCAAACGGCACCAAGAATTCAAACAAAAATCAGCCTTAATGACTATTTTTTAGTTCTACGCAACCAAATAGAACAAACATATGCGGTCGCATAAATTAATCACTTGCTGGACATAAACACAACAAGTTTATATGCGACCACAGGCCACAAAAGAAGTTTTGGCCCCTAAATCCTTTTTTCATTCCAAAGCATATTTTATTGATGTATCGGATTCCGAAGAATTGTTTCAAGAAGATGAGCAACGTTGCTTACACTCAAGATTAGGTCAAGATTGAGAAATTTATGAATTGAGTTCTTAGTCTCTGTTCGGCCAAATTTAGGGTGTGTTTGAGTCACAATATTTTAGAAGAAGTATTCTATAATAGTAGATTGATGGAGAATGTGCGATTGGAAAAGAAGTAAAAGTTATTGATGTGATGAAAAATATTATTTTATTCAAAAATGTGTGATTGAAAATGAGTAGAAGAATGAAAATGAAATTTTTAATGTATACTAAACATGAGCTTAATATCATTTATAAATGAGCACATTTCAATGGACCTAGAAGTCATATCCATTATTCACCATTCAATTTTATGTATTGATATATTAAATCGTTTATAAATCACTCCCAATCGGAGGCTAAGTGCTCGTTTGACAACCATTTTGGTAGACAGTTTGGAATAGTGATTTTTAGGAGAACGTGTAGTTAAAAAGTAAAGAAAAGTTTTTGGTATACGTGTAAAATATTTTATTGTGTAAATGTTTGATTAAAAATATCATATAACAAACCATAAAATAAAATTAAAAAATATTAAATATGCACTAAGTTAACTTCAAAAATATGATACTACATTTAGAGACGATATGCCCCGATTTGGTGGTAGGGATTAAAATCAGTTTTTAGTAAATTGATAAAATGTGTGGTTGAAAAGTTGTTAGTCCCATAAAACGTGTGATTAAAATTAATTGTTAACTTTGACTTATATTAAAATTTAGATTTTAATTTTTATCGAAAAGAGGCTATATATGATCGCTCATAAATTTCAAGCGACAACCTTTAAGCATACAAGCCGACTCAAACCATATCCCGACTAGGGAAAGAATATATGCTACTTTAGAATCATCAAGAGAAAAAACCTCTTACAACAATATTTGAAATGCTCAACTGTTCATATATTTGAAATGCAAGGTTGGAAGGAACAGGATTAAAGAAGAAAAATAAGATAAAAATCTTATAATACTGCAACGACGGGCAGGGGCGGACGGAGACCAATTTTCTTGTGGGGTCAAAATGAGATTTCAAAAATGTTTAGGTTAAAAAAAAAAATTTGTGAGGTCATCTGACCCTACATGATTCCACGTGGGTCCGCCCCCGACGACGGGTGAACTTTAACCAGCTGAGATTCTCAGCACTACACATTGACAACAGATGAAATTCCTGGACCTAAGTAAATTAAGTAATCGTGGCTTTCCCTATCAATCTGCTACTTTCTTGTTACTTTTGGAAATTCATTCCTCAAAAAGCACTTTTTTTTACCCTTTGTCTGTCAAGTCTACCTCGAGGGAAATAAGAAGAAGAAATTTCTTTCCTTCCTTCTGAAAGGGTGCAAGAATAAACTCACTGGCGGACCCAAGGGGGGTCCTGGGGGCACGTGCCCCCACAACTTT
>CAIGRH010222174.1:0-14175 GCA_903798295.1 Fraxinus nigra | reverse complement strand
TATGACTTGTAATGTTAACTAGAAAGGTACAATGGGCAGAAGATAAACGAGAATATGAAAGAAAATGAGAAAGAGGATATCGAGTACCTGATGCTGAACTTGGTGTCGAGGTTGAATGATTGGCTTAAGCAGACAAAATGTAGTCTTTGTGTCATGTTGAAGGTTGTTTTGGATGAGTGGATTGATGTATATAGGGATAATGGGAAGTTGGTGAGTCTGTATGTGGCGTAGGGAAAATGTTAGGCGTATTGGAAGAAGGGGCTATTTCTGGAGAAGTTTCTTAGTTTCAGTCAATTGAGATTGTAAATGCTCAGAATCTATCCCTTGAGTTTCGTTGTTTTCTGTTAAGGAAATATGAGCATGACGGGACTTGGCGGTTGATCGTGAAGAGATGGTGAAGGAAGATGAGAAGTGTCTAGGTTAGATCGTAAGGGAAAAGCAAGTTGTTTGTGGCATCATGCGAAAAATTTGGTAAAACGAAACCAGAATCGAGTTGAGAAGAAACCGAAGGAAATGTGGTTTTGCAAAATTTGACATCTCGACTTACAAAAAAAATTTGTATCTCCAAATCATAAAGTTTGTAACCCTTTTGACTTACGGGATACCCAACAAAAATGCATTTTTTAACACTTGGTTCAAATTTATGAATGGGATGAACAACAATTGCATAACATAAAAAACCAAAAACTTTCAAATGATTGAATAATGGTGGACGATTGAGTAAAAGTCCAAAAGGTGATTTGATGGATAGTAATGGTGTAGGGAGTCGATTAATGAGATATACTGTCAATATGCATTCACCCCAAAAAGTAAGAGGGAGTCGAGATTGAAAAAGTAAAGCACGTGAAACAATTAGAATATGACGAAGCTTTCGTTCAACTACTCTATTTTGTTGTGGAGTATAGATACGAGTACGCTGATATTCTATGCCATGTAATAACGACCACCATGTTGTTTACCCGAGCCAATCATCTTCCTCGTGGCCAAGTCCTGCAAGACACAAAAAGTGGGAAAAAGAATGGCACAACAATTTAGGGCAGTGGTGATTTTACTAACAGACATCAAATTTAAATTAAAAGATGGGACACACAAAACTTTGTTTAACGTGATATTAGAGTTAAATGGTATAGTTCCGGTAGATGTTATTGAGGCTAAAGATCCCATAGGTAATTTTACAATTGGTGTTGGTGATATGTCTACGTGGGTGAAAATATTGGAATATGCAGTAATGTGGTCTATTGCCCCACTATCCAATATCCAAGGGTTAGTAAAAATTGAATTAATAGCATTGGAAGAAGAAAACAAACTTCTAGCATTTGCATATGCATTGTCATTACCGGTAATGTGATTTGGTGTCATCTGAGACAAGGCACGGGCAAGTTGTTGCAATTGATCAACAATAAATCCATATTTTGTGTTTAGTAAGTTATTGTCTTGAGATCTGACTCCATGCGTAGATTGCGAAGAATCTATTGCATTGGCAGCATGAAAAGGATGGGATCCATGTTGTTGAGATTGATTGTTTCAATTCCTTGGAGTTGCTGCGTTGTTGGAATTCCAAGTGCCATTTTTGAATATGCACCTATCTTCAGTGTGACCTCTCTTACCGCAAAATTTGTAATAAGATTTCAGAGTGAGACAGTTGTCAATAGTATGGCCATCTCTATTGAAATGATCACAATGCTTGTCTTTGGGCTTGTTGGGATAATTGCTCTAGCAGCTTTGAGTTGCTGATGCAATGGAAAAGTTCTCTATACTTTCTGATGTCATTTGGCACTGTGTTTCTTCTTGAGTAACAAGTGAGCGTGCTTGACGTACATTGGGTAGCGATGACATCATGAGGATGTTGCTACGAACATTGTTATAAGCGTCGTTGAGACCCATGAGAAGTTGCATCATTCGATCTTCTTCTCTTTACTCAATATGTGCTTTAAATTGATCACAATAAGGGATGGATCGATATGAGTCTAGCTCATCCCATAGACCTTTAAGCTTTGTGTAATATGAGGATATAGACATGTTACCTTGTGAGAGTGATGCTAATGATTTCTAAAGCTGATAGATGACTGGTGCATTCTTTTGTAAAAACTAATCATTGAAATCTTCCCATACTTGATAGGATGTCTTAGCATGGATGACCCCTTTGGCTAAATCTGGTTCTACCATGCTAAGTTTTGATGCTTAACAATTTGGGCTCAATGATGCAACCCAATTTTGTAAATCTCTCTCTGGGCCCATGATGCAACCCTTATTAAATGAAATGCCTAGCCCAACTAGAATGAAACTTGGTAGCCTAATTTGCTTATTTCAAAGGATGAGATTATAACACGTGGATTGGCTGTGACCGTTGAATGCTTCTGGCTGTTTGTATTATTGGCTTTTTTCATTCGCCTCATGGCTTCGAGATTATTTTAGGGTTTTCACTTCTCTTGCACTCTTTGTTCTCTCTTTGAAAACCTTTGGTTTTGGCATGTAATCTTTGTTCCTAGATGTTTTTTGGTGAGATCTAGTGTTGATTAAGGCTTGGGTTAGTGATTATGTTCTTATTGTGGGTAGTAACCTTTGATTACTTTGTGTAATCGTGTTTGAGGGTTTCTTGAGAGAAAAATTGGGTCTGAGCATATCCTTCGTGGATCTGTTGTATTGTGAAACTTGTATTGATAAATTTCTAGTGAATTGAAGTGATAATCGCTTCGGTGTATGCTCAACGGGTGANCTCTTGCACTCTTTGTTCTCTCTTTGAAAACCTTTGGTTTTGGCATGTAATCTTTGTTCCTAGATGTTTTTTGGTGAGATCTAGTGTTGATTAAGGCTTGGGTTAGTGATTATGTTCTTATTGTGGGTAGTAACCTTTGATTACTTTGTGTAATCGTGTTTGAGGGTTTCTTGAGAGAAAAATTGGGTCTGAGCATATCCTTCGTGGATCTGTTGTATTGTGAAACTTGTATTGATAAATTTCTAGTGAATTGAAGTGATAATCGCTTCGGTGTATGCTCAACGGGTGACTAGCCATAATTTGGGTGAACATCCGGGCCTTAGGACAAAAAATCTTGTGTTTATTTTTCTATTCTATGTTACTTTATGTTTTGGGGCCTGTATAATACCAACATACTGAATGAGTGAGCCATGATAAAATCATGCTATTGCACTGATTCTAAAGAGCAAATTCAGTTGGCTGCTTTATTTCTTATGGAAGCTTGACAGAAGCATTAATGAAACCAATTTTGTTCTTGGCTGTCGCATGGATCATGCATTTACTCCATGATTCATAGTTGGTGCCATTCAATTTTGTTGGGATTAGCATGAGGCCTGGATGAACAAAGAATGGATTGGATGGGTCCATACTTGAATTTTTGTTGCTGGTGTTTGTGTGTTTGGAATGGAAAGTGTGGAAAAAAAATCAGAGAAAAACTTGCTCTGATACCATAATAAATTGCAGAATAGAAGAAATGGAATGTGAATTGGTGAATGTTTTCTTGTATTGACACCTTGAAGCAAATATATATATATATATACACACACACACACAAAAAAAGAGAGAATAAATCATATGCTAATTACAAGCCTAGTATAACGTGATCCTATATCCAAGAGATATTTCCTAAAATAAAAAAGTCAACAAATCAATACAAATAATTTTGAGATAATGTGGAGGATTCGTAATAAAAAAAAAAAGGCAAAAGAACATATTCAAAGAGGCAAGTGGATAAAACACGACTTCTGGTATTTGATGCTGATTAATTGTTACAGTAATTTCAATTTTCACCTGTTTTTTCTTTTCCTTTTCCGCCAAAATATTTATTAAGATTTTGTGCAAAACTATGATTCCCTCCAACCTCTAATCAATGAACATATAACAATCCAAACTTATGTAGCAAGGATACTGAGACCTAAGAGAAGATAGTGTTAAATTTCGTATGCTCTCCTCATGCTTCTCGTCTTTTTTGCAATAGAAGTTTAGTAGTTCCATTATTCCTTTTCAAANTGGATAAAACACGCTTTATGGTATTTGATGCTGATTAATTGTTACAGTAATTTCTCCTGTTTAACTCTTTTTCCTTTTCCTGCCCAAATATTTATTAAGATTTTGTGCAAAACTATGATTCCCTCCAACCTCTAATCAATGAACATATAACAATCCAAACTTATGTAGCAAGGATACTGAGACCTAAGAGAAGATAGTGTTAAATTTCGTATGCTCTCCTCATGCTTCTCGTCTTTTTTGCAATAGAAGTTTAGTAGTTCCATTATTCCTTTTCAAAGAAAATGTGCCAAAACAATAAGTAACCACAAAAATCGTAAAAATATATTCGCGGTATGATTTCCAATTTACCGCATATGCATAATTGCCTCCTCAATTTCGGAGAACTTGGTAAACAAGTCATCAGGTATAGACCAATTGAAAACATCAAAGTTCTCTTTGATTTTTTATTCATTTGTGCTCTATGGCCCATCTGCAAACCCCATCGAAGAGCAACCTGAACGGGAGTTTTACCCAATTTTACAGTTGTAATAACTATAACAGATGCTTGAGGACTTATCTCTTGTACAATGCAGTTCCAGGTGGACCAAGTGGTGAATATCCCTTTTAAGAAAATTAACAGGTTAACTAAAATGTAATAAACCCATAGTAAAACTATACTAAGATTTAAACTTCAACAGTGAACATCAAAATGAAATATAATCACCCCCACAACCATAAAGGAAGAGAATTGTCATCATTCTTTAAGACACGAACTAAACGAGCAATGTGAATTATCAAGTAACCGAGTTTTGCCAACGTACAGTGAGGTGAACTTCCTTTGATTTACAGAATTCTCGTAGTTTGGTCTGCTGCCCAATCGGATGGCACTTAACTGGACAACAGTTGGAGGAATGCAAGCCAGTGCTAATAGATCACCCAGCTTTTTGGTGGAGATATTGCAAATTTCAATAGCTCGAATCTTACCAGAATCATAAAGTGCTTTCATAGCCTTCTATGTGGTAGGTATATCCATTTGAACAAAGTCTTCTGGATTCATGCCAACAGCCCCCTTTCTCAATCTGACAGGCCAATGGATCGTTACAATTAGAGAGGTCCATTCATTAGCCCATGATATAATTTTTCAACATTAAAGATACAGATAATATTCCTTTCAAACAAAAAAAATAGAAAAAACTAATTATGCACCACCTATTACAATAACATTTTAACTTTCAACAAAGTCAGGAAAGCAGAGAAATAGTTAAAATTTGGCAATGGCACTAAGGGCACCTATATGGATCAAGCTGATTCTGTGTTATTGTAAATCTAAGAATTCACTTGATTCGGTTATTTCATTAATGTATAATGTCTTCTTATAACGCCATCTTGCATCAGCTCTTAAACAATCAAAACTTAATAAAAGGTTAATATCACACAATATTACGTACAAGATACAAATTAAGATAGTCAAGTTGCAAATTTCCAAAGTTTGATCTAATGCCACGGGTACATGTTCTGGTGCGGTGCACCTGCATAAGTTAAGAGGTAGTTCTAGCTTGAATGCTTAAGAAGTCAATAGTAAAGATCAGATGTGAAAGAGAAGAGTAAGATGAAGCAAAAAATATATGAACTATAATGGTGAAGCACTTCAAAACTAATTAATATCAAACCCAAAAAGACATTGAAGCAGCAAGTGCACAGAGATTATATGGAGCTACATAGCATACAAATTACATAAGTGATAGTAATACTGTATTAAGCATGTATTAAAGTGCTTTTAAGACATGTCAAAGGATACAAAGGTTAAGTCATTAAGCATCGAATGATTGATAGATTAAACTTACAATTGCAGCAAAGAATACCTTTTTTTGAACTATTGATTTTGATCTGAAACTCTTATTCAAACTGATCAGTCATTCAGAAGGAAGCTGCAATTAATAAATCAAACAAGTTCAAACAAGAATTCTTTACTATCAAGATTTCCAATGTTATTATAAAAGATAATCGTTCTACCTTCTATCGTCTAATTCAATTTATCAAACATGCTATAAAAGGGTTTTTTCTTGAAATAAATTCAGCTTGAAATGAACTCTGCCAGTAGTTGGAGATCTTTCGTTCACACTCTACTGGTTCTTTCAATATGCATTTATGAGATTTACCAGAAGCAATTGGAAGGTTTGTTCGAAAGGTGGACATTTGACATGTACATAAGCACGAAGGATAATTGACATAAGCATGAAAGATAATTGGTTATATATGTTACCTTTCTGTTTGTAAGTTCAGCTTTTCAAATCCGATGAGTTTTGTGTGCAAATATGATTCTCCATTAGTATCAGCATCAACGAGGATGTAGAAAGTATTGATTATAACAAATGATCATTTATCTGTATATAGTCATCATGTCTAGAGAAACTAATTCTATTGGATATCCTCGAATGAAGCATTCTATGTATTTAAGCAAAAATATTGCACAGTTTGGCACATGGAAGAAATAGTTTTATGTTAGATTAAATTAATACGGTAAATGAAAATCAAATTAAATAGAAAAATAAAATTTTATAATAAATAGTTTAAATACTCAACCATTATTTGCACAAGGTAGGTAAGGTATTTTTTCTTATATCTCGTCTGGAGGAGAAGTCTGTAGACATTAACAATGTATGGACCATATTGAACACAGAATTTGCATGTGCCCTGACTTGTTGTGGTGTATGAACATTGTGGCTACAATCATATATTAGGAATTTCCATTCACAGAGATTAACAAGAAAGAGATACCAACTGTTATCTGGATACAAGCATGAAATTAATAGATACTTGCATGTTATCCATGGACGAGCAACTATTGGTAAATTGCCATTTATGTACTCTCCTAAAATGGTTAAATCTAGAGAATCTGTACTGGCACTTCTTTCTTGTATGCTTTTGTGCCACATCATTTGATGAGTACATTCGTTTTCAAATGCGAAATCTAGAATTGCATACTCTTTTGAAACATGGGTGGAACCGTCTTTAATAAGTCCCCTCAACAGTTTTAACTTCAGGTCAAGATGCTAATAAAATAAATAGATGTAACTTAAATATATTCAGTGTGGAATGAGATTTATTATGACGACCAAACTTTACTAACCGCAATATTGATATCATATGTTGTGTCCATTATGGCTTTTAATGTGTGCCTTCCATACAAATTACCACTTCCATCATCTCAATATGCACTACATAACATACTTTAAATTAGTTTTAAATAAATCAAATTAAAATTATAATATTCAAGCTAATAAATTAGAATTGGATTGATTATCTCGATGGATTCTTTATTACCCAATCTCTAATCGTTGCATCTATCCATATGATAGTCTTCTAAAAGATATTTGTGAATGGTGGTGAAGACTGTATTTTTTTTTCCTTTAGTTTTTTTTTTCTTTTGTCAACTTCTCAACATCTTCAACTTGTTGAGATGTGGATGCATGCTTTGGAATTGGACTCCATGGATAGGAACATCTTTTTGTTGAAGGGAAGTTATAACAACTTCCATGTTTGATTCCCGGACGAATAATTTTTTCAGCATATTGTTATTTTGTTCATCAATATAAGATCTGACAAAAACCAAATTGGTATCTACATAATTTTACATGGTAAATTGCATGCCTTGGTATTGTTCTTCTTGCCACTGTTGTTGGAAGAATTGTTTCTAATTGTCAAGAAGTGTCTAGTGGTGGACTTTTTGCTTTTGCGATTCTTCAGCAATGCATGTGTTAAGCAAATTATCGCAAAAACTTGTAGTATCCACATGTTGTGCTAGATTGCATGTGTTGGTAGTGGTCCTGTTGCCACTTCTGATATTGTTCAAACAATTCTTTTTGGTTTTCAAGAATTCCTTGGTAATGGCTTTCTTATCTCCTTGATTCTTCAACAATGCTTATTTTCAAGTTGTTGCATAAACCAGAAACATCTGATACTATATGCTGCCTATATATGTTTAACATCTATTCCATTTCTTCTGTAGTTACATAGTTGGAACAAGAACTTAGGCCAGCTCCAATTGAAGTATGTTCTTGAACTACCAGGACCAGTCGACATGTTATCAATGTTATCTGGGATTTGTTGTGCTATATTGTTAAATTTTCCATTTACAATGTCATCTGGTAAGTTATGTTGGTTGTATTGTGGCAAAGGAAGAGTTGTGTACCACATTTTTTGCAATTATTCTTCCATAGGCTATAACACTGCAAGCACTTGGATCTGTAATTGTGAAATATTTAAATGATTTGTTTTGGATTTCTTTTGAAAGGACAAAAAAAATATATAATGAAATACATAATGTAATGTAATAAAAAAATATAACGAAATAATTAAATTACCTCTTGGGTAGCCAAAAATTGCTTAACTATTTTTTCCGTTAATATTTTATTTAGCTTTCATATGTGCATTCTTAGACTCTACAATGTTTTGTATCTACGCTATCCAAATTGGTGTCCAATTTGTGGAAATGCTTCATATATCAAATACTGACATAAATGAAAATAAATATTAGATATATAAGACTTATACGAGTAAATTAAACTATATATAGATTGGTCAAAAGTAAAAGAATAAAAGAAAAGTATCTGGAATGTAAGTGGATATCCATGTAATGAATATTTACATTCATTTTACTGCATTTTGTGTACTCGTTCCAACTATGATTCTTGCAGTGAGTTTAATAAAATAAAATATACTCTATGTTCCCATGGATACTCAAGGAAGTCCTGAACGTGCTCAACCATGCCCAGACTTATGTAATCAATATATGTTCCAGTAGGTTTTAAAACACATTCTACCAACATCACCAATTCAAGTTTAAATTTATCTTCTTGATTTTGACATAGGTGGAATGCTTCAAAAAGCATTCCCTTACTAATTCTTTTCGTGCCATTAAAGTATTCATTTCTAAGTCGATCACCGTTAAGTCAAGATTGATAGATACCTTGTGGCAAGGTAAAACTCTTACATACCAAAGCGGGCCAAATGGTTATCTAACTTTACCTAAACTTCATTATTCTTGCCACAGTTTACAAGTCTCATTATAAATTCAAGAACAAATTTGCTACTGAATTGTTGTTCTTCTTCCGCTCTATAAATAACTTCATATATAAATTCATAAAAATTAATGCACATTAAAGATGCTTGTTGATCAGCGTTGATAAGCTCTACAAAGCCTTTAACGTACTAATAATTGGGAAATTAAGTTATGGTAGCAGAAAATCATTAGTTTGGAGACAGTATATATATCAAAGACATCTGCAAAAATTATTAAAAAAACACAATCTATATTAATTTATTTATAAACAAATGAAATTCGTATTTTAAGCCAGCGTGTTTAGTAAATGGTGGTTTCCGGCATGAGGGAGCAGTTGTGGATGGAGATCTCCACGCATGCGGAAAATCGAAGTGTTCGTGCTGTGGGGAGACCCGAGTTTCTGCACATGCGGAGACTGGGATCTCCACGCAGGGCGGAGACATCGAGCTCCTATGTGTGCGGAGACCTCGGTGTCTCACGTGAGTGGAGATCCTAATCTTTGCACGTGGCAGATAGGGGTCCCCACGTTGCTCGGAGCTCCTTCCATGGTGTGTGGAGACAACTGTTGCGTGGGATCCCGTCTCCGCATTGCATGGAGTTCTGGTCTCCGTGTATGGGGGAGACACGAGTCTCCCGTGCACGGAGACCGGATCTACGCTACGCGGAGTTCTCTGTTGCGGAGCTTTTGTAGTCAGCTACTAATATTTATTGATATTATAGTTATAAATGTCTATTTCCATTTAATTTAAATTTTGTTAAATATTTAAAATACTTTTACATTAATTATAATGGGTATCGGCGCGGAATTCTTTGTGTAGAGAGGTCCATGTGTGGAAGCTGCTCTAAGTGCGAAAGAATCTCCGCTTTCGTAGAGGTTGTGCGAAGCATCATCCGCGTGCGCAAGTAGGTCTTTGTACACGGAGCTCCGCACATGAAGCCCCGCGTGAAGGTTGTGCGGAGCATCATCCACGCTGTCCGAGTGTGGTACGTGCTCTTTGCGTGGAGAGTAGAGCTTCGCGCTGCTCAGAGCATTCTCCACGCTGCACGTAGTTTCATGTGCTCCTCGCATAGAGCTCTATGTGTGCAGAGGAATACTCCGCATGTGATGCATCTATCCCCTTTGTAATTAAAATCAAATTCAAAAGCCCAAAGTACGAAGAAACAGAAGACCATTTTCAGAACAAGTAGAGAAAGCCTCCGTACATATTTTCGCGCTGCGCGGGAACTTGAACTAAACCCTCTCTGCGCGGCACAGAGGGATTTGTCCTCGCGCAGTGCAAAGACTCCGTACTGCGTGGAGAGGTACTCCACGCAACCATCACCTCCATTTACAAATTTCCCAAATTTCACTCCCCAACACACTTCCATTAATTTCGTCTTTCCAAAAATTACATGGTTGTACAAGCTCAAATTTGGTGTTCGAAACTTCACTGACTGCCATGTGTATTCCTCTTCTGATTCTTCCATAACATTTTTATTTTTTATTTTTAGGTGATGAACTTCTCTCTAATTCATTTTCATATAATGAAATCGGAAATGGGATTGTCCGTAATACACTTGCCTCTATAACGGTCAGACGATAGTAGAAAGTCATAGCAAACCCCGTAGCTACTTATACGTGCACGGAGAGGGTTTAGCGAGTCCGCGCACGCGAAGAGACCGTGCATCACGGACAAGTACTTCGCGTGCGAGGAGACCCGTATGTGCGGGGACAACTTCCGCGCTGCGCGGAGTTTCATACGCTCCAAGCGCAGAGCTCCACGTGCACAGAGGATTACTTCGCGATGCATGGTCGGGTTTTTTTTCTCAATTTATTTTTTCCTTTCCGACCTTTCATTTGCCTTGGCAAAATGTGTATAGAAAAATGTTTGAAAACAATTGAAATACATGTCCTTTGACACTGGTTCCGTAAATGAGTGAAAAATGCCTTGTAAAAGATCCTACCATTTCACTCTTGGCAAGGGAATGCAATAATAAGAAAACAAGTATCCAAACAATGAATAACCAAAATCTTGAACAACTAATTCATTATTCAAGATACCAGTAACAAATGTTTACATTTAAAACAATTTTTGTAGAACGATGAAAAGATGGAAAAATGTGTGTATAAAACCTTTTGACAACAATTGACATATATGTCAATTTTCACTACCTTGAAGAATAAGAAAACATGCATAACACAAATCCTACCTAATAACCCAAATCTACAACATCCAATTCATTTTTGAAGACACCTTCTCACATTTTGAAGTATAAACAATTTTTTTGTGGAAAGAGGGAGAAACGAAAACTTGTCTTATATTGTGACCGGAAAAGTGATAGTAAGTCGCTGCAACTTTAGAGAAAAGAAAGTGCTTCGTGTAGCAGTTCGGAACTTAAGCTTCAGGTGGCAGTTCGGAACTTCAAGTCTAGTTTCAAGATATGAAAGCGGAATAGTCTTCTTTGTTGTTATTGTTGTCAAAATAAGAGAACAAACTGTGTCACTACATTTAGTTTAAGGATAGTGTGAAAACTGGCAGAAAAGAATACAAATACTATCACTTTGAGACAATAATTGCGGCTACTTGGGAGGTTGTGAGCAACATCAAAATTCTCATTTTTCTTGTCTCACGTGTAACAGTAAATTAGGTGGAGAAACCACAAATGAATAGTATTTCCCAAACTCCCTCAATTTTCACTACCTTAAAGAATAAGAAAACATGCATAACCCAAATCCTAACTAATAACCCAAATCTTCAACAACCAATTCATTGTTGAAGATACCCTCTCAAATTTTGAAGTATAAACATTTTTTTATGGAAAGAGGAAGAAATGAAAACTTGCCTTATATTGTGATTGGAAAACTGATCGTAAGTCGTTGCAAATTTAGAGAAAAGAAAGTGCTTCAGGTGGCAGTTCGGAACTTCAAGATATTAAAGCAGAATAGTCTTCTTTGTTGTTATTGTTGTCAAAATAAGAGAACAAACTGTGTTACTGCATTTAGTTTAACGATAGTGTGAAAACTGACAGGAAAGAGTACAAATACCATCACTTTGAGTCAATAATTGCGGCTACTTGGGAGGTTGTGAGCAACATCAAAACTCTTATTTTTCTTATCTCACATGTAACAGTAAACTAGGTGGAGAAATCACAAATGAATAGTATTTCTCAAAATCCCTATTTTAAGAGAGAGTAGAAATATTCTCATTCTTGAATGGTCAACATAGAATGATTCATGGTAGATAAGGTTAGGGGTCAACGTGGTATATTACCTAGTAGATAAGGTTACAATATGTAAAGGTCGCTGAAATAGAGCAAGCTACAAGATGAGTTATCTTGTTGAAGTGATTTCTAAAGAGAAAATATAATAATAAGCAAGTGACAATTACAATAAGGCATATCCACTTACTATGTGGAATCTCTCAAACTTTTTCGAATGATTCCTTGCCTAATTTAGTCAAAATCCATTAAAAAAAATCCAATAATTCAATTATATTAAGAAACCATTCTAAGTCCTTCAGTTTCAAAACCATGTGTCAAGATGTGACGAGAAACATTCGTATTCCATATGAATATACATATACGTCAACATAGAGTTTTTTACAAAATTGGGGTACCAATTAAGATTTAAGAGCCTTGGTATGTGCTGGGAAAATAATAACATATTTCCATGGGATACTTGACAATTTTACATTGGAAGATGGTATAATAAAAAATAAAAAAAAAGAAATAAAAAGAAAAGGAAGGAATCATACAAGTGTTACCAAAGCAGCACTTGTACCTCTCCAATTAGTTATTCACGTGTACAAGAAGAATAACTCAAGATTTAAATACACGAACATTGAATAGATTTATCACAAAGCTGAAAATATCGAAATAGTTTATTTCCTTTTGGAGAGTAAAAATTATTAGTCAAGTGGATCATCTGTCATACGAAATGACGTGCATTTGGCTCGTAAATCTATCTCTATTATACACTTTTGAAAAATGTTAAGTATACATAATTATTGTACGTAAATGTGTCCATAACCCTCACATGAGGTGGGGGCCACATTTAATTTGCCCTAAAATAAAACTCGTAACGATAGGCTATAGCCACTTTAATTTTCCAAACACCCAATTGCTAGGTGTTTTCTTTTAAAGAAATAAAAATAAAGCCCATGTATGGTAGGGAATAAATCAAGATTAAAATTTAATTCAAAATTAATGATTATTTTTAATCACTTGACGGGTAATATAGGGTCCCATTGCCAAAGCTTTACAAAAGTTGTGGTTCCAATTGAATTGAACCAACAAAAAGTAACACTTATGTCGGATCATACTTTATGCGTGTTGAGGCAAACTTAACGTATAATTTGCATCAAATAAACAAGGAATAGAAAACACGATTCAAAAATTTAATTGAAAAAATATAATATAAAAATTTACATTACAAAAATCTACTCCGAAGGTCTAAAATTTCTCCATTGAATAGTCAGTTGGAGGAACAAGTGCAAAAGGGTTAAATAAGGATCAAGTAAGCATATCATCCCCAAATAAATATAGCATACGCTCCACCGCCCAGTGCGGTGGCTCCGGCAGCGGCGTGGGCTGCAGAGAAGCTCGGCAAAGCGGGCACGTTAACGGGCAGCCATCATAAGATAGCCACTTCTCAAGACACTGCTTGTGGAAGACGTGGCGGCAGTTTCTGAGCTCACACACCTGGCTTTTCTTCTTAAACTGGTTTAAACATACTGCGCATGACTTATCGCAGTTTTCCGGCAGCCTATGTTGGATGTTTCCGAAGGTGGTCGAGGTTAGACTGTCCTTAACCAACTTTAAATTGGCCGAGGATGACGAAGAAACTGGGTTTCTTCTTAAGGACGTTTGTGCCAAGGAAACTGAAGAAGCTGAGAATAGAGCCATAGAATTCAGAAGATTAAGAGCGAAGGACAAGAGCCATTTAGTCACTGCGAAAATGAGAGCTGCTTTGTATAGCACAAAATGATCGCACACAACCATTGAAGCACTCATCAAAATTCTAGCAATTACAACAGAAGGGGAGGGGAGGGGAGGGGAGGGGGAGAATTATCAAAAACACAATGCATGTATATATAGATAAAACTATAGATTTAAAGTGGCTTATGTCATTTTCTTTTTGCACAGTACACAGTAATATAAAACTAGGCTG
>CAIGRH010222169.1:0-11946 GCA_903798295.1 Fraxinus nigra | reverse complement strand
AAAAAAAAAAAGAAAAAAAAAAAAATAGAGAGAGAGAGAGAGAGAGAGAGAGAGAGTTTGGATGTGTGTTGGGAAACTAGATCGAGCTACATACTAGTCTCCCTTCACCCGTCTTTGGTTGGTACATAGAGAGTTTTGTATCACCGTTCAGAATATCAAAAGTTTCTCGAGGTCAAACTTGAAGTTTAATAGAATTTTCATCATAGATGAAACTTAATCAACTCAATTGTGACTTCTTGGCATCTTGACATCACTTAGAAAGCTAATTATATAAAATCCATGTAATTAAAAAAGCCTCATATTAATACGTAGTTGAATAAATTAAAATGAACATCAATGTTATTTTCCTCAACAATCTCAAACCTTCGTAATTATGTAATTGTTATTTTCAAGTGTAACCCCCAATTTTAGCTTATTTGTGAAATTTATTAGACTTGTTTGCCTAAGCTTAAAAGTTATTATAAGTTTTAAAATAATTATTTAATTTTTTATTATTATTTGAACACGCAAATGAGTAAGTTATTTATTTGAACATGGACTAAGCCTCTACGTTCAAATTAAAGGTATGTGACCATGCAACATATAACACATGACAAAAAGGGAGAATTTGTCCTAAGAGTGCATTTTGGGGGGTCGTATCTATCCTTTGCTTGCTAGGTTGTAGGTTCTTACCGTTCTTTAATTTCTTTAATCCACCTTTAGAACAAAACCCACTCCTTAAACTATCTTAAATTAGTCGCGATCCACTTTAAAGGAAAAAAAAAAAAAAGGGAAGTTGTTATCAACCTAACAATTCAAATGCTTCATATTCTCCCAAAATATCGTTAATTACGATCTATATATTAAATACAATTTCTGTACAAGTATTCGAAAATTGTAACAACAATACGTTATTTGAATGAAAGTACATCTAAGTGACTTTTTAAATATAAGATTGTCTCTGTTTTAAAGAGTCGACCTTTTAAATTATGTTTCAAAATTCTTTAAATTAACATTTTAATCTGGAGAGTCAAATTCACTCTTTATAATTAAATGCATTCAAAATATTTCAATTTTTCAATGGAGGAAAATAATATAATAATTTGGAGAGAAATCAGTGAAAATAAAATATAGGAAAAGAATAAATATCTTATGGAAATAATAAAATTAAGTGATAAATATAAGCCCTTATTTGAGCTCAATTAAATTAAAAATACATTTTTTAAATTAATTTTCAACTATACATTCTATAATAAAATAATATTGCACGTGAATTCAAAAAAAATTCTTACTTTTTATTTTTTAACCCTACATTCTCTAGAAAATTATTATCTTAAAATACATTTTTATCAAAACTTCGTTAAGATATAGCCCAATTAGCCAATACAATAATAATAATAAAAAAAAAAGTGCTAAAATTACAAGTGATAAAAATAATGGTTATATCAACCGTGCCTCTTTATAGTGTTACTTCCGTCAATCTCCCAACGATCACAGTTGCATCTTAAGGCTACATACCTAGCAGATTCAGTGGGCCCTCCATTACACGTGTCGTTACAAGTAATCTTTCCAGACAGGACATTTTTCTTTTCTTTATGTACATGCCAAGGTATCGCGTATAGCGCTCCTCGGCGCACCTTAGTGACCATCACGCACTGCTTTTCTCAGCTACTTCTTAAACTCCAATGAGCATCAGAATAGACTCGATTACAATTCGAAACCCTAGCTTGAACAGAGCTTATTCTCCTTCTACAATGGCGCTGTGTTACTCACCGCCCTCGTCGCTAGGATTTCAAGCCCTGCACAGACCGCACAATTACTACAAAATATCTATTGTAGCCCGAGTAGTTCCGCCCAGACGGCTTGGCCTTAATCTGGTTCCATTACGGGGACGAAATTTCCGGGAACGTTCAGTTTTGCCTTTCGCCGCTTCTCAAGAGGAATCGGTGAGCGTCTTTTCGCCATTTTTGTTGTTATTTCGCACTCTTTTTTTTTTTTGGCTGTTTTGTGTTTTCGGATTAACTTTCTCTGAGAAAGATTGGAAGGTTTGCAAGAGTTGCTTGGATTTTGGTTTTTAACATTTTTAATAGATTTGTTTTGGTTTTATTAATTTCCTTTTTTATGAGAGGGAGCGGTTTTCGGAAATTGAAACTGTTCTGTAAGCTTCAATAGTTATTATGGTAACTCTACGGGCAAATGTGATTGTAAAATAGGCTGCTGCATCAATGCATCTTATGTAATTGCAGTACTCAGTCTTAGTTTGGAGATATCATTTTTGAATGCCACTGGGAAGAGCAATATTTTGTAAGCGCTGAGAATTTACCTTATGTCATTGAAATGTGGCTTTGGAATTGGAATGACAATAATAGCATAAGCTTAGCCTAACATGATATAAGTTCCATTTAAATTTGTATCTTTTGGGTGACCAGGTCCTTAAACTGTAGATGAAGGGTAGTTTGTGAAAAAATAAGCTCAAGTTACATGTATAGTTTACAGGCATGCAATATATTTGTGACTCTCGATGATCGTGTTTGTTACTTTTCTAGGCCTGCCTTTGTTTTTGTTGGTTTTGCCTGGAAATTCTTTCATTTTGAACTCGAGGCCTGATTTTGTGATAATCTACTTTTCAGAAGCCTTCGGATATTGAAATAGAGAAGGGGGGTCTTAAAGCGGGAGCTGAAGAATCAGAAGAAGCATGGAAGCAAACATTAGATTCTTTTAAAGAACAAGCCTTAAAGATGCAGAGTATATCAAAGGAATCATATGATGTGTATTCTAAAAAGGCCATGGTCATTTTAAAAGAAACTTCTGAAAAATTAAAAATTCATACAGATAAAGCAAGACAGGATCTAAGCAAAATTGCAAAAGAAGTTGCTGAAGAAAGTAAAAAAAATTTAGCCACAGCTGCAGAGAATTCCCCTGAACAAGTGAAGGATATTGTTGTAACCTTTGCCTCCCCAACAGATGATCTGAACGATGTCTCTAAAGTACGGGACTTTTATGTTGGAATCCCTTATGGTATGTATACAAGTTGAAAATCTGTAAGTTCGTATATATGTATATATATATATATATATACAAGGTGGAGAAGAACCATCAGTGATCTCAATCCATTGCTCATGCTTTCCAGGTGCTCTTCTTTGTGCTGGTGGATTTCTTTCCTTCATGCTAACTGGAAGCGTTTCTGCAATCAGATTTGGTATTATACTTGGTGGTACTCTATTAGCCATCAGTATATCAAGTTTAAGATCATGGAAAAAAAGAGAGTTATCGCCTTTAGCCTTGAAAGGACAGACAGGTATCTATTACTGGATGCTTGACACCAATACCATGTTCTCTATATATGGCTATAATGTATTGGTAACATTGATTGACAAGCATTCTCTAGTTTGATAGCAAAACATGGAACGCGCTGTATTCAAAGACTTGTGAATCTAACTTGTGACACTTGATATATTCACATGAAAATAATTGAATTTCAAGTTGCTGCTAAAATGTGTTGCTGCTAATAAATTTGGGGAAGTCCGTTATATGAGTCATTTTTTAATCAATTCATTAATACAGAGGCACTCTTTTAAAAAGCCGTTGAATCGGTTCTTTTGCAATCACTTATGCAGTGTTTATTCTGATGACAGCTCTCATATGTACCACATTCTATTTCTCCCTCATCAACTCATTCAACTAGAATTACATTGATTTTATGAATGAGTGATCTAACATTCAACATATGTTTGCCAGGTGTTTATGAGCACAGATAAGAGAGTAGTATTTGTGAGTTCTACGAAATATTTGGATAAAAATGTGGTTTGACTTTTAGCAATCACTTGCTAAACACTAGTTCTTTACGGTATAGACTATAGTCTGTTTAATGAAAATTCTATAACTTATCTTGTAACTTAACATTTACATGTAGTTTTGTATTTGTTAGCATCATTTATAGCACTTATCTATACATTTTTATTCTGGCTTCATCTTTATTCTTACCATGACTAGAAATTCCATGCATTCTGTGGTACTTCTACGCAATAGAAACCAGTTTGCTCATGACTTATTTTGGTTTACTTTTAGTTTCTACGTTGGGATATTACTGTAGTATTGCATCATTAATGTATTTTGATTTCTGCAGCAATTGCTACCGTATTGTTTCTTAGGGAATTGTGCTTGTGGTTCACGGTAACATCTCTTATTCTACAATTTTGAATATGTTATTGTCTCTTTTTTGTTCTGATCAACAAAACTTGAGGACACATTCTTCTTTTCTTGTTTGCCTTATTTTTTATTTTCCCTTTCTTTGCAGAGACCGTCTATTGCCAAATTTGTTGCAACTATCATAAGGTATGAATATATCTGGATATTAAATTACCCTCCGGAAACCATTTTTATTTAAGCATTCTGTTTGTCTAATTTATTTTATTGATATTTTGCAATGAATTGTTAACCACTACCCCTAGTGGAAGTTTGTATTCAAGATAGAACTAGGAGAAAATAAAATAATAAAAGCTACACAGTGGGTTAATTAAGATTTTACCAAAATAGTGTTCACAATTAATAGACATTCATATTAACGTAGTAAGAGTGGTATAATTGTTAATCATAGCAAGAAGATAATGTGATATATAGACCTAATTTAAATAAAATTAAGAGCATATAAAATGACAAACATAACGTGCTATAAAATACTTTAAATTGGAAAATTATATTTGTACCTAATTCTTTACCTAATGTTTTACCAAATTGACAAGTAGCGGCCCCCTATTGGTGGGCGCCCACCAATAGGGGGCCGCCACTTGTCAATTCGGTAAGCCATTACGTAAAACATTAGGTAAGTGTAGCATAACTCCTTTAATTTTTTCTTCTAAATTTTAGCGTGTACAAGGCCTCTTTTCTTTCCTACTCCCTAAAGGAGCAATTATTGGCTTTATCTGGCTTCTGACAGTTAGCTTGCCATGTGCAGTGGTGCAGTGGTGGCGTTCTTTGTGTATAGGATCATTAGAGATGGAGGACACACAAAGGAAGGATCCAGTTTGAAAGTTGGGCCAGAAAATTAATCCTCATATAAAGGTCGTTGCAGTTTTTATACATGGGCCCAGTTCGGTAGAGATTAAAATCGGACTAAAATTGAAAAACTAGCCGTTCAATTTTAATCTCTACCGAACGGGGCCATAGCATATTTTGTACAATATCTGTATGAAGCGCGGCATTTTATGGTGATATGAGCTTTCTGAGAGACATTGGCTACAACGTTCAGCAACTTTAGATTCTAACTCTACCTTTTCTTATCAGGGTCTCCTTTCTTTCCCTGACGTGCTCCAGGTGAAGGGTCAGTCAGTATGTACTATACGGTGGATTTGTCAAGAGTTGATACTTCAAGAGTCCAGAATTGCGGAGTATGTTAGAAGTAGAATTGTCGAGTGCCCTGTTTCAACATCAAGTTTTTCGTTTATTATTTAAAATGGCATAGAGTGGTAGGAAATAAATTTGGATGGCATATTGAGAATCTCGTGAAAGGTGCTTGCTTGTCTATGGTACTATTTTTCAGTTTTCATTCATTTGCCTCTGTGAATGTACTTTGTTTCCTTTCAACCATTTTTTAAGGACTAAAATCCATATTTCTTTGTTATAGCGAGAAATAATGATATCGTCAGACAACAAACCACACACAAGTAAAGTGCGATGACGGTTGAAACTCGAAAAGACAGACGGTTAAGTGGTTACTAGTCTTAGTTGGGTCATGCTCGCTCAATAAATATTGTCTTAATCTATCTAATCCAAATGATTGGGAGTTTACTAAAAGCAGCCAGAATTTATATTGTCCCCATCTCAGACATTCCCATGGGAAATGTGATTAGGTACCTCTCCTTGATTATCCAAGGGCATGTACTGTGCCATTATGGCCCAAATCTCAGAATTCTAGTAGTGAAGCACATGAATCGGTACTGGGACGACTACCCAATGTAGTAGGACGTGTACAAATTATTTTATTGAAAGAATGCGGGTTGAAAATTAATTTGAGAAAAAAAATAAATTTTAAAGAATCTCAACTAAACAAAGACTGTAATACAAAAGATACAATCATGTACATGGAGAGATGTGGAAGGTTACTAGTGAGAGAATGCATACTAAGAGAAATTGTGAGGACCTAACTAAGCATTTAAAAGAAACTGAGAGGAACTAACTAAGCAATTTGAAACGATGATAAAACTTTATCATGCACATAATTTTGAGATTGTGAATGTTTATACCACATCCACTCGACAATAAGTGTTTGAACTAAGTAATACTTATATAGTTAGCACGACAAATAATTAGAAATACAAAAACTAAAGATATATAGACAATGTGAAAATAAAGATTTGCTAAGGATCTTTATAAATATTTTCCATGTTCCACACTTGATATCTTTGATAGTATATTGGGTGATGAATATTGTCGACTAAGTGATAAGATGAATGTAGAGGGAGATTCTTTATTGACAATGAGGTAAAAACGATGGTAACTTGTATAGACTTGGAAAGACAACTTAATAAAGTCACACTAAGAATGGTATTTGACAATCGCAAAAAGTTGTGCAGTGCTTAAATTTAGAATTTGTAGTTAGTGATAATGACGAAGTTTCTAGTGCGAACAAGTCAGTTCAAAGAATTTTATGACTTGATTCATGTATACAACAATTGACCGTGAAATGGTAACGCTCACACGTAAAAGGTGAGAAGATGAATGTTAAGGTTGTTGTACGAAAGTGCTACAAGAGTTAAGTCCATGTTTGAACCTCATTCTTTAAAACTATTTTTTTTAGAAACTCATTTTTTAACTGTACATTCTCCTAACAAAATAAATTTGCACGTAAATTCAAAATTTTTCCGTACTTCTTAACTATATATTCTACAAAAAAAAAAAAAAATGCTTTTTGCAAAATCTATTTTATGAAAATGGGGCTCAAACAAAGGCTAAAGGTTGAGGATGCTAAGCGCAGTTTAACCTTAAAAAATTCAAAGAAAAACTTGACAAGTAGAAAAAATAATAGTTTTAATTTCTTATACGTCTCTCGTCTATAATATGTTATAATTTTTAATATTTTATGAGATTCATAAATATTATCGATTTATTCATCACCTACTTAAATTATAAAGTACTTTCAATGTCAATAATTATCATATATTAATTTGAAAAATTTCCTATAGTAACAAAATTTGTAACCACATCCAAATAAGATTTGCTCCTAATAAATTAGAATGATATAATGAATATTTTTTTGACCATTCCATTCAACTAATGTCTATTGAAACTAAATCCTTATTAATTATAACTCGACTCTGTTAATTTTCATCTACCCAACTTCTAATCCAATCACCACGTAAAAAATAATAATAATAATAAAAAGAAAAAAGATTTTTTTTAATTGCAAAGCGACTTTGCACCAAATATTCTACAAATCCATTCAGTGATAGATATTAATATCCCTCAATTTCCTCTACGGTAAAATCGACTTGAATTCCCTGTTTCTTGTTCTGAATTCGGACTCTGCAACAATGGGCTTTCACATTTCTGCTCATCCCTCTTATTTCCCTACAATAAACAAAACAATTGTCATTATGCAATATTGACAGAAGAAAAGGTAAAGAATACTTGCCTTGGTTCGATCTTCATTTCTGTTATTTTCTCTTTCCTTATCTCTTAATGATCGAAGTGGAGAAATTCTCTGTAATATAGACATTACCAAAAGAAACAAATTAAAATAGTTAACCCATGAAACCAGTTACTACTTCAAATTGGCATAATAATTCTTGATTCTCCTCAATATTAATGGGTTTTCATTAAAATTGAAAAAAAAAAACTTGAGTTCCCAGAAAACAAGAATCTTACCTTGCAAGATAATTTAATCTCATTTAATCGATACAATCTATCAACTTCAATTTCGAGATGCTTCTGCACTTCTCCTCTCTGTACAAGCTCCTTCATTTTCATATCCAGTACCAAATCCCTTTCTTTCAGTATCTTCTCAGTCTTCTCCTTATCTATCCTCAGTCTCTCCAGTTTTTCTCGTATGGCACTTAGCTCCTCAGCTAACGAAGCATCAAAGGATTCTATTGGAGCCTTAATAGGCGTGGCATAATAATTGGAAGGAGCAAGATTCTCCTTGTTGGAGTTGTCTACCAGTGAGATTTCAATCCAATCAGGATTTTGCTTTAACTTTGGATTTTCATTGGGAGTGATTGGAGCGAGCAGTGTATTCTTGGGTTGTAGCGGTTTCCGGCCACTTTTTGGCGGTGGGATCGACTGGTGGCCGGAAAGTGGAGATTGAGATGCTGACATTTTTTGTTATGGTTTAGTGGGAGGTGGGCTGCTGGGGAAGGAGAATACTTGTTGTTTTTGAGAATTTGGGAGTGTGGATTTGAATTTGAAAAGGAGCAGAAGACTAACGGCTACTATTCTATATGCAATTGGACAGTGAGTCGCGTGTGTTTGGTAAAGTCGGTCTGTTGACTTTCTTCTGATCTAAAACAGGTTTAAACATTTAAAATATAATTTTGAAAAGTTCAGAGAAAATACTATTAATTAAGTTTAATTCCGCAGGTTATTACCAATGGCCCATTAGCTCAGTTGGTTAGAGCGTCGTGCTAATAACGCGAAGGTCGCAGGTTCGAGACCTGCATGGGCAACTCTTCTTACTTTAGAGTTACCATTTTCTTTCCTTCGTTTTCTGGGTTTTCTGGCGGAATAATAATNTTTGGTAAAGTCGGTCTGTTGACTTTCTTCTGATCTAAAACAGGTTTAAACATTTAAAATATAATTTTGAAAAGTTCAGAGAACCACTAGTAATAAAGTTTAATTCCGCAGGTTATTACCAATGGCCCATTAGCTCAGTTGGTTAGAGCGTCGTGCTAATAACGCGAAGGTCGCAGGTTCGAGACCTGCATGGGCCAATCTCTTTTATTTTTCGGCTTTCTTCTTGTTTTCCAAGCTCCAAAATCGTAACTGTGAAATAGTAACATTTTTTTTTTCCCAGTCACGGCTTTTATTCAATCCCAACTTCTATTTTTTTTGACTTTTTGATGTAGAAATAAATTGGTCAAACTTGAATTTGTATGTTAAATATGCTTCCAATCTTTACATTGTTTTCAATATCCACTAAATTTGGTTGATAGAACAACACCGAACAGCTTTATAACCTTCCAATGAAGACATTACAAGAACATAAAACATTGAAAAGAAAAGGAGAGAGTTGTGGAAGGAGGAAACTTTCTATATATACAGGGCATGAAATCATAAAAATCATCTCATAAATAATCCATGGGAAGCTCCCAGTCATCGGTAGTTTCTCTCATCTTTGAGCGGTACTTCCGACTAGATGAACGCCTATCCCTGCGTCTGTAATCACCTTGATCACGTCTGCCTTTGTCTGAATCTTCTTCAACTTCGATGAAAGGGTTGCCAACATTCTGGGCATCCCAAAAGCCCTAGCATTGGAGATAAGAGTATAATTAGCAAGTGATGATTAAAAGTAGTACCACCTAGCTAATCAAGAAGAAAACTACTCAAATCTGAGATTTCATCTCTCTTCAAGATTCTATTTCAACTTCCGAAAATGCAGAAATACACAATTGGTGTAACTGATGTTTAAGTAAAGTGGAACAGTTGTGTACAAATGCGACGTTTTTTATGGTTGAATTGAGCACCTGCATAATCTTACCACATAATTAAGGGGAAAATCGAAAGGAGGAATATTAATTGACATCAAGGTTTGTTGTAAACGGGAACTCCCGTGCAAAAAGTACCTTGGTTAACCTTTGCATGCGTGAAGCGGCAGCTTCATGTACCACTACCGTGTCAGGCAACACTTCCTGCACATCATCGACCAACAGAGAATAGGTGCTCACCTGAAATGAAAACAAGAAAATAATGCTATCTGATGCCAGTAATTTTAAGAAGCTTAGTTGTATATGGTTTTTAAAAAGATGAAAATCTCCAATTCCTTTGAAACAAGAGAAAATCTCAAAATCCTCTGCATTCACAAAATTTCTGATGTGCACATCGTACGAGGACTATTCACCTACCAAACTGGACGGAATGATGGAAATTCCGAATGAATCAAGCTCAAGAGATTCCACGGAGCCTGAGTTGATGTTAAAAGTATAACCACGCACCTAAAAATGAACAATGCGTGATTTTGAAAAAAACAATATGAAGGTTGAACAAGGGATGATAGAAAAGATAATGGAACTCACCTTGCCAATGCTTCTGCGACCTGGCGTCACAACAGTGTATCCTACCTAGATAGAGCACTCATTAACAAAGCAAACCAACAATAAGAAATTAAACTTTACAAAAGATAATAGACTTTGCTACTTAATGCTTAGAATTAAATCTATCCCACATGGCAAAAAGACCATACTATATGCTTGGGGCCATTTTCCTTCTTATTTTTCCAATTATAACTGTAGAACCAACTCATTCAAAGATCAGCACGAGTTGTTCATTTTCATGGTAGTGCAGAACAACACAGTCAATTACAATAACCCTATCTGAAGATGGACTCAATCATTACCTTGGATGACAAGATTGAAGTGCAATCACAGTGTCCAATTGAAATCCTATATGAGCTAAATATTGACGATTGTGGAGAAAAAAAAAAGGAAAATCTAATTCTCAGAAGAGAATAAGTTATCGATTTTATCAGTTGCAGCAAATATGATTTGGCCCGGTGAAACTTCTGCAAGCTCTGTAAAAATGAAATCAAGTACCCCCTTCATACTTGGAAGAAATAAAACATACCAATGTCTCCAGTCCGACCAATCTGAACTCATTTTCCATCACATTCTCATCTTCAACGAGTATAACATCTCCAACCTGTCACAATAAACAAAATACAATTCCAATTATAGTGAACTGGATTATAAAAAGGAAAACAATCAAATTTCCCACACAAAAAAGCAGAAAAAATAGAAAAACTACATAAACTTGTTTGGCACACTGAACGAATCATCAAATCTTTATTTACTATCAAGAGAAATCGACAATGTCCAGTCTATTACTTGGATTGAGGTACTCAACTCATTCATCTACCAGGAGACGGAAAGTTTCGTAAAAGTTGAAACAAGAAGCCCCAAGATAGAGCAGACAAAAAAAAAACTACAAACATTAATTAAATACCATTTCATGCTTAGATTGCAGTAGAAATAATAATTGGCCACAGGGATGTATTTTACACATCATGATACCTTTCTAATGAGTATATATGTGAAGAAATTTCTATTTACGCTGTCTCTTGGCATCACAAAAGATAGGCATGAAATGTAACTAAACAATTTGCTGACGTGGGATGTAAGTAATATTTGTTTGGTAGGAAAACGGAAAGCCTTGTGTTCGTGAGACAAAATTTACCTGTGTAATGTCCTCCAAAAGAAACCTTTCGAAGTCACCAGAAAGTAAGTTAGGCCTCACTTCCACAACCAATACAACCCACTGAAAAGCAAAAATAACAATTTTAATAACCTAACATCAAGAGATTAAACATACATTTTTCTTTCAGGAAAAGAAATTCGATAACATCAATCTGGCTAGTAGCATCCTCAATGGAATAAAGTATTGTTCCAGAACATGTGCACCCTATAAAAATTACATAAAAATGTGTGCCCTACTTGCCAAGAAGAACTGTAAATTGTATAACCATGCTGTTTGAAAGTAAACACTGCTCAAGCATTCCTACTGTGAGTAGCGTACTATTCATGAAACACTGGCCGACGATTCAAGTGCCAACAATGAGGTTAAATTAGCAACCTAAGACATCCTTTTGAGTTCATTAGGCCAGAACTCCCCGGTAAGTAGGGCCATACTATGGCAAAAAGAAGTGCAGTTAATTCAACACTATTTTTCCTTAGATACTTGATCTGCTCCTCCCTAGCCCATGGACAAAGATCTGTTGATCAGACAGCATATCCATTCAATTCTTGCAAGGACCGCTTCTTC